>CABHPQ010170154.1:12855-53136 GCA_902168405.1 Peromyscus aztecus
AAATAAATAAATAAATAAATAAATAAATAAATAAATAAATAAATAAAATAAGTCATGTCATGTAAAATTACCTTCTTAGCTGCCTTGATAACTATTAGCTGGTCAGGCACTACATGAAAGCCTCTCCTCTAATAGTAGAGCTAATACAGGTATCTCTAGTATGAGGGTGAGATGAAACCATTATTTGGTATGATGGATAGACTGTAGAGGGATCACTAAAGGTCACCAAACTACAAGTATAACTTCTTTAGGCAGTCTGGAGTTCTTAATGGTCTTCCATATAGAAAACTTCTGAGTCTGTTCTCTCCTTCTCCACAATTGTTTTCCAAATGGCTCAGTTGTGAATAATTCTGTTAGTGAATTCTGCTAGTATTTTCCATTCTTTTGTTGCTATTCAGAGAAAATAATACAGAAGCACATTTTCACAATAAATTGGGAGTTATGATGCACTGATACATCAACAAATACATATGACACTGAAGACTTTCCTAACATGTATTATTATTTCATTAACTTCTTTTATTCTGTGAGTTAAAGCACCATTTCAGGAAATACAAGCATCCTATTTTTATTATTTTTTAGGGAATCATGTGTAAATTTTAATTTTCTAGACTAATGGGTTTAAGTTTTCTTTCTTTTTCATTCTTGACTGGCTAGTCAAATTTTGACTTGAATGTTTCAAATTTACTCTGTACAATTATTGATTCTTCTTACCAACATCATTTTCTTTCACTGTACAGGATTTCAAGGAGTGACATGACTGTTCTTGTTGTTCAAGGAAATTCCTAAACTTGAGTGTCTTCTCCACACACAGCCCGCACCCCAACAGGCTTTAAATTTGCTAGTTAGAGTATTCCTTAGTCCACGAGAACTGCTAGGACAGGCCCAGACACTGGAAAACGTGAGGACTAGTAATTTATTGATTCCAGTTGTGGACGGTGGAAGTCCACAATCAAAGTGGCAAGAAACATGATATCTGGGAAGTGACCATTTCTGGCTTATAGGGGACATTTCTTACGTAAGCTCTCAAAGTAGTAGGTGAGCTTTCTGGGTTCTCTCCTGAATAGGACAGTAACTCCACTCATGGCAACCTCACACTCATGCTCTCCTCTCATTCTAACTTCATTTCAGAAGGCTCCTTTTCTAAATACCATCACACTAAAGATCTGATTACAACATACAAAAGGGGAAGATACAACCATTCATCCTATAGCAAAGTGAGTCTGGGTGGACATAACAAATGCCTGCTAAGTGCCTTTGCCACAGAAACATTATCAAGATCACATTTACTATAGACTACTGAACTAGTGTTCTAACTTGTCACCTCATGTCCCCAAATCCCCAGGACACTTGTGTGCATGAGTGTGTTCTTGTGAACAGGTGCAATGTGATACAGATATATAAGCACACACACGGTGGTCATTCTTTACAATACACTAGAACTGATTTCTTATCTGCTCTTCTCTTTCTCCCATCTCCCCCTCTTCTCTCTTTTCTTTACTTTCTTTTCTTCCTTGTCTCTGTAACTTATGTCAAACAAGTTTCACTTGTGTATCTTTGACATCCAGGGTTTCTCTGTCTTTGTGGGTTTAATGCTGTCTCCATATTTACCACCATTTTATCAAAGAGGCTTTCTTTGATACATTAAATTAAATTAAAAAACTTAATTAGATTTGTTCATGTTTTGTTATGGGCAAAAGTTTTGCCTGCATATGTTTGCACACCATGAGTGCTTGGTGTTCATAATGGCCAGAAAAAAGGTGTCAGATCCCCTGGAACTGTATTTACAGATGGTTGTGAACCACCATGTAGATGGTGAGAATAGCACCCAAGTACTACAAGATCAACAAGTTCTCTTAACTACTGAGCCATGTCTCCAGTTCCAGAAGAGGCTTTCTTTACCCTCCCAGGATCAATAAATAAATTATTACATTTATTACACTTAATCCTGTTGCTTAGAAATTGTGTTCTTTTTCTTTCCTGGAAATTGTTGCTATCAAAAATTCCAAGCATTTTTTTTATTGATTCCTGTCTCCTTCTATTGAAATATAATCTCCAAAATCAGCAGAAACATGAACAGTTTTCCTTTGTGCTCTGTACCCACAACTTGGAAGAAGGCCTGACAAAGGACAGAAACTCATGATCATATATTCAATGAATGGTCTAATTCTTCAGTTCTGAGAGCAGAACTGAGAAATAGCCCAGCCTAAGGACTTTGCATAAACAAGGAAAAGAAACTACTTAGAGGAGATGAACACTCAGATGTTAATAAGCTGGTGATTTATCCAATTTGTTTGATAGTTTTTTTATAATTATCTATTACTAACTTTCATTTATATTCTAGTACTTTCAAACTTAGAGTAAAAGTATAAGAATACCAAAAAGAACTGAAGTATGTATCTTACCCCATTCCATTTTGGTATATTTTACTTTTCTGTTATATTTGATTATGCACCTTTTTCTTTCTCTCTGTCTTTAACATATACATCGATATGATGGCTAATTTTTATGATCATATAAGCTTAGAAACATATATATATATATATATAATTTTATGATGATTATATAACATTAGGTATTAGGATCTGTGAAATAGCTCTTTGGAATTTGCTCCTAGAGCCCAGATATAGGCAGAAGGAGTGGACCAACACTACAGTGTTGTTTTCTGAGTTTCCATAGGATTGCTGCTTCTCTCTCTCTCTCTCTCTCTCTCTCTCTCTCTCTCTCTCTCTCCCTCACTCACAACACAATCATAAATAAAAATAAAGTTTAAAGAAATAATAAATTTTAGAAATTCTTTTCTTCATTTCTCATAAAATTAAGGAGATTGTGTTTTAAATTAGAAACAAAAGTAAGCTGGGGTGCTGAAGAGATCAGCTGTTGAGAGCACCTGCTTTTCTTCCAGAAGATCCAAGTTTGTTTCCCAGCACCTATAAACTCACAGCTCACAATGGACTATAACTGTAGCTCCAGCACATATGACACCCGTTTCTACACTCTGAGGACATGCACTTGTATGTGGCACACTCACATAATGACACATATCCATACATACATACATATCCATACATACAAATGAAAAAATAATACAAAGAAATATTTAAAAAGAAATAAGAACAAACTGTAATGGTAATATTTATGCAATGATTTCATAGTTACTATTTAAATATAACTCTTTTTTCTAATGTCTCATTTTTTATTTTTAAATAGAAAATTTTAAACTTTTTCTAATATACTTTCTAGAAGAATATATCTCTGGTTTGGGTAAAAATTCAAGCTCAGTGTTGAAACTTTGTCCTAATTCCTTCTAGTTTTTTCAGTTCTTGGGCTATGATATATTCAAGGTATCTGGCACTTTACAGTGTATTCCTTTGACTGAGAATTCACATGTCAGTTGTGGACTACTTTCTAATTGTTTAGGAAACTGAAAGGCTGCTGTAGGTTGAGAATCCTCAGCCCACCATAGCAGGGAGCTTAGAGATGCAAGAACCTTCTTTGACTCTGACATCAGCTTTGATCATCTGGTCCAGCTGTTGTTACTTAGGGTTTTAGGCCACTGTCCACTTACTCTTCTGGGGTCATAAAGTTAGTCCAAGTTTTATGGTAAGGTCCCTCAATAGATCAAAATCTGAAATCTTACTTCTCTATATTACTTGGGAATTGAAAAATGACTGGCAAGTGTGTGTGTGTGTGTGTGTGTGTGTGTGTGTGTTGAGAAGTTCAGACTAGAAAAGTTAATGATAAGATGAATATAACAAACATACATTATATATATTTGTAAATGTTATGATGGAATTTATGCTTGTACAAAAATATATGCTAATAAAAATTGATGACTTGTAGATTTAAGGAATGATGGACACTAAATCTGAATTTTGTATTTTTAATAATTCATTCAATAGACTTGCTTGATAATCATTTAAGAGAAGAAGAAGAGGAGAAAGAGGAGGAGGAAGAAATAGAAAACCTGTCAAGAATGATGGTACATTCTTGCTATTTCCCAATATTTAGCAGGTAGAGGTAGGAGAATCAGGAGTTTAGAGACAGTCTTGACTATATAGGGTGTTTAAGGGTAATCTGGGTTACATGAAATTTTGCTTAAAAAAAACAGAGAAGGAAAGAATAAATACAGGAAGGGAGGGAGGGGTGAAAAGAAGAGGAAGAGTAAGGGAAAAACAAAAATTAGAAGCCCTTCTAATTTTCTCATAAGCAAGCCACAGCCACTCTGTTGTTTTACAAATGCATTGTCTTTGCCAGTGAAAAGTGTTGAACATAAAAACATGTTGCCGTGTAATAACAAAAGTTGAAGTTGCAACAAAAAGACATTTGGAGTTTTAAGTTAGAAATTAATGAATGTATAAACTGCTACAGCCCCCTTCTCTTCTCCGTATCTCCTCTATCTTCAGATGTCATGGAATTGCTGGGCAGTAATTTGTGTTACTAGTTTAAAAATAAAATCAATTATATTCAGAAACAATACAGCAGAGAAAATAGGAGTTCTGAAAGAACTCCTGCTACAAAACCCTTCAAAATGTCAGATAAAATATCGCCTTCTGAATTCAAAAACTTAGATTGGAATAAACAGGATAATCCCTAAAGAGAAGAATCAGACAGGAAACAAAGACAGGGTCTGATTTTCCCAACACTTCAGCTGCCTCTTGGGCAGTTGCTGCCCTGGTGACACAGAGGTCTGCGTTCTGGTAGCCCCAGAGTACAGAGGAAAAGACACAGAGACAATGCAATCTGGGAGGAAAGTGAGACCCAATAGATCTGCAATTACAAAAGAAAATCATGCCAGGGAGGTGACAATTAGGACGTTATGAAGGAGACAGAGAAGAAACGTCTCTGGGATCTATATAGAAAAAGATGGAGGCCTTACCCTAAATGAGTAGTGGAGGGGGTGGGATGGGAGTAGGTGGGGGGAAGCTGGAGAAGGGGAGGGAGGGGGAACAGGGGTTGGTATGTAAAAGGAAAGATTTTTTTAAATAAAAAAATCATAAAAAAAGAAAAAGGTTTCTCTCAGTAATTAAAAAAAAAAGTTGAAGCTGTCTCATCTAAGTGTGGGATTCAAATTTTTAGTGATGCTTCTGGTTCACAAAGCCTCAAGTTGAGATTTATGCATTGAATCTAGTTACATGATACCCCAAGAGCACATCACTGGAAATCATTCACATTTTCCTAGGAAATGGAGTTTGATTCAATTCCCACAGGCCACATAACTTTCCTTGCTTTGTTAGGAAACACACACACACACACACACACACACACACACACACACACACACACACACAGAGAGAGAGAGAGACAGACAGACAGACAGACAGACAGAGACAGAGAGAGACACGAGAGAGACAGAGGGGCAGGGCAGGTGAGAGAAACACACACACAGAGTTTTGAATACAGGTTTTGCCCATGGCATTTGGTTTCTGGGTCTGGTTTATTTCATTTAACAATGATCTCCATTTACATACACTTTCCTATAAAATTCCATTGTGTATATGTACCTCATTTTCTTCATCCATTCCTAGACACCTAGATTGGTATTAGACTATATTAGAAAAGTCACATTTGAAACATAAATGAGAATGTAATGGAACTAAAATTATTGGGAAAATAAAATGACTATGCACAACACACAGAGAATGAGAGTGTGAGTGTGTGTGTGTGTGTGTGTGTGTGTTTTCTTGGTTGTTAAATGTAATAGATGGTTCTTTCTCCAGGTACCTTGTGTCCTTATTATAAAATAGAAATCCTATATTAATGGAAAGTGTGTGAAGGCCATCCTTTAGGTGCATTGATATCTGACAAGCTAAATAGAATTTTCTGTGTTTGCTAACGTAAAACAGCCTACAGTCCAGAGGGAAGTTGAATGGCTTTATGCATACTCTGAAATATTGATGCAGGTAGAAAATCCAGACTTCCAAAGTTTGGCTCCCAGCTTTTTCATGACTTTAAATTAATTGCTGAGACTTTGTCAATGTAAGTATTGGAGCCAAGCCATTCCTATGTTCTTAATTACAGAAGTTAATATTGCCTTCTTCCCTTTCTTTTATGAAAGGGCTTCGTTGATAGCTGCTAGGGTCCAGTTGTTGTAGCACTGTCCATGGAAATGTTTGACATTCAGTAATCCTGCTATTGATGACTTGATGTTGCCTTAATTTTGTATACTGGCTTCTGCATCAGGTTCTATCTGTCATATCACCCCAGAATAGAAAAGGTACGTGAGCAGACAACAAAGAGAAAATATGAATAAAAATTTGAACATTAGTAAAATATAACAATATTTATTTTTATATAATATATTATCAATTACAATGGATAATAAAAACAAAAAATACAGAATTATTTGGAATGTTTTATTTGGAGAGATGGTATTGCTATCTATCGATTCAGTATATTCAAAAGTCGCGGCCTTCCTGTCTCTGTTCCTGAGTGCTCTCATTCTGACCTAAGCTGACAATCTTACTTTTCTTTGTAAACCTAAAGATATTTTTAAGTAAATGTTTATTGAAATATATAAATCAGGTATATTCACAATAGATTGAGTAGATAATTTTAAGAAAATTGAGTCAGACCATGGCTTATTAATGAATCTGTATCTTGAAATATAAGCTTTAGTGGACAAACCGGGTTCATTAGTTAAGTTAAAGATCATCACAGGGAATATGTTCCTTTGTTTTATTCAGATTCTTAAGTACAGAGAAACACAAAACTGTCATGGTGGAAACAACTTATTTGGTTTCCCTAAGGGTGAAAGGTTCTGAACAGACAACTGCAGGCAGCATTAGCTAGCACCATGATATTCTTATGCTGTGTTTTGAATACAGAGAGACACTGAATGCCTCTGAGGGATGGAAACCTAACACATGGGCACACAGCAGAGGCGAATGCTAACCACACGAGTCTCAGAAAAAGTTGGGCTGTAAGAACGACCCCCTCCCGGTGCTGGGTAAAGTATAGTCAATTACTTTTAAAATTGCTCCCCACTAATGCTGATGTCCTAAGGAGATCCAAACCATTACAGTCTTCGTTCATCTTCTGCTGCATCCTCGGAAGTCTGGGGTAAGAGGCAGTGGCTGGCTTTAAGGAACTCTGTACAAATTAAAAGGCTCTTGGTAATGTGATAAATAAAAACTTTCCCCAATGTAGGCCTCTGTGGTTCACTTCTGTTAATTTATAATAGGTCCTAAGGGAGAAAACTGGTTGGTAAAATTTTCTTGATGAGGAATTGAGAACTCTTTCTGCCATTGTGCCTGGAAAGATAGCTCCATAGTTAAGAGCACTTGGTGTCCAGGTCAGTTGCCAGCATCCACCTAATGGTTCACCATTATCTATAACTCCAGGTTCGGGTGATTCAATGCCTATCCTGACCTCTAGGAGCTCGAGACATATACATAGCGCACATACATGCATTCAGGGGAAACATAGACATAAAATAAATAAATCAGAAATGATATATTTCTTCCATGTCAGATCTTCATGTGCAGACACATTCTAAATTATGCAAGAGTATATAAAGTAGTATTTCATAGTTTGCTTTGACTGGCTCCCACAACTGATTTTGAATGCTGGCGAAAAGCAGAACATAGAAAGGAAGTAGGAAAGATTAGCTGTCATTTTTCTTTCTTTCTTTCTCTCTTATTCTCTTACTCTCTTTCTTTCACTCTTTCTCGCTTTCTTTCTCTCTTTCTTTCTTCCTTTCTTCCTTCCTTCCTTCCTTCCTTCCTTCCTTCCTTCCTTCCTTCCTTCCTTCCTTCCTTTCTTCCTTCCATCTTCCATCCTTCCTTTCTTTCTTTTTTTTTCTGTAAAGAGAAAAATGATAATTAAAGCAGTAGATCAGATCCTGCAATGTCAAATAGATGTGTTGTTTCCCTTCCTTGGGATCAATTGCCATGCGACTGGCTGCTTCCTTGGTGCAAAGCTCATAGCTGCCAGGAAAGGACAGGAAAACTTGCTTGCTGGTATGACGAAGGCTAAGACTCCAGGAGAATCAGCAGATTAGTGAATATTAGTGATGAGAGCAATTCTACACATCTGGGTCTAAAGCAGGGCCAGCACTGCTCTGCAGCTCAGAGCAACCAGTAGTGAATATCCCCAGGTTTCAATTACTGTCTGTAGCTTTAAGGAGGAAAGTGTCCATTATGAGATAAGAATATAGTTAGTATTCACCCTTTCTTCTGGAACAAAACACAGAAATTCCACATGTGATCCTATATCACATTTTTATCTCAGTATTTTCCACAATTTTAGTAGGATCTTTTGTATAATATTAACTATGCTCTGTTGACTTGAACACTAATATTTTTGTATACTATACATACTTTTAGAAATGTTCTCTAAGGTACAACACCCAAGTGCATATTTTCAATAATAATATTTTATATTTTTTACAAAAATTTACATAATTATAAGTGATGGAGATATCACAAAGCTTATTTGTGTAAAATCTGCCTTATTTCACTCAGATCCATATGATCTTGAGTGGTAGGATAGCATATATGCTCACACTAAATTACTAAAATCTTCTTCTATGTAAGAAGGTGTTTTCACAGATATTTACTAATTATATACTTTGGAGTTAATTGTACACTTTGAAGGAGACATGATTTAACTGAATTGGTGTGGATCATTGAGTTGAAAATATATCCATTTTAGATTAGACTAATCCTCTTGTTAGTCCATTTTTCTGAACTCAGAATTTAGGCTTTGTTTCAGAAAAGATAAGGGGATGAAAATGATAAAATACAGCAAATCAAGTCTCCAGTCTAGCATGTGGCACATGTGGAAAAAGAGACTCCCTGGGTATTTAGTGCTCACAGTTTTTTTTTCTTTGTTTAGTTTTTTTGATTTTTTTTTTTACTGTAACATTTTAAATAATTCTTTGAGAATTAATGCACCGAGCTAGCGATTACAGATTTACACAAACCCATTCCCACTATCTTCTCACTAAGTTATCCCTCCGTGTTCTCTGTTCATTATTTGTTTACCTAAGATCCTCACACAAGTAATTTTATTGTTTCTTTTTAATTTACAGGTGGAATATGGACCATCTGCTTCCTCATACACACGGCTGTGGTATGTATTGATATGCTGAAGTGAAGGAATCTTGATTTTGAAATATAACATCCATAAACTTGCAAACTTGTACAGTTCTATGGGAAGAATGGAATGTAAAAATCTTCAAGGCAATTCCCAGGTTTTCTTTGGTTGTAACTTAAATGTATACAGTGTTATAACTTTAAAAAGCAAACAATATTTTAAAAAGTTTTATTATAGATATCAGGTGTCCCTGATATTGTATGTTTCTGCAATATAGTACTTGCAAAATGTAATTATTTGTCTAAAAATAGATTTTCACTACTGTACAACCTCCTTTAAAAGAGAAATGTTTTATTTTTTTCACATGACCTATACTTTACAAAATAGCTTATGATAGAAACGTTAGATTACATTTAATTATGGCTTTTTCTTAGAAAACAATCTGAAAGGAAGTGCACACATTTCTATTTTGTATCATAAACTAATGCATGCACTTCACATATTCTTCTGACTGTAGTTTTTTTACAGTTTTAGCATTTTTTAACAACTACATTCTCAACATAATTTCCACAATTAAATATATTTTTTGTATAACTCGGTGACCATGTCACACAGTACATACATAAGGTCTAGTATGTCTTAAAAAACACACCAGAGATGTAGAAGCAGTTAGATATCAGGGGATTAATAATGTGTCCCCACCCTCTGCCATATGCATTTCAGAGATTTTCCACAAATTTAATTAAGATTTCCTATTTTTTTATACCCCCTTATACAAAAATTTCCACACATATAGTAATCCATGCCTAAGACCAGCCATGTATAATTAACAAAGATTTTACAAAGAGGAGATATAAAATAAACTACAGATAGAAATACATCAATCAATGAAAGACACATTTATAATAACTAACAAAATTTATTTGTAAAAGTAATTGAGTTTGAAAATTTCAAGCAATATAGTGGAATATTAGCCAAGATGAAATTTCTGAGGTTTTGGTGAAATGTTTTTGTCTAAGAACTTTACATACATAGTGACTACTCATGTTGCCATCCTAGCTTGAGTTGTCTTTGAGTTACGATTGCTCAATGCTACTTTACCTGCATGTTGTGCCATTTGTCTGGGAATATTGACAGTGAGTTTGGTCCAAGGTTCTCTTGTCTGTCATCTTTAGTCACACTCAACAGCTTCCTCCCAGATTCACCTTGACTTTTTATTTTTTATTTATTTTATTTATTTATTTATTTATTTATTTATTTTGGTTTCTCGAGACATGGTTCTCTGTGTAGCTTTGTGCCTTTCCTGGAACTCGCTTTGGAGACCAGGCTGTCCTCGAACTCACAGAGATCCTCCTGCCTCTGCTTCCCCAGTGCTGGGATTAAAGGCATGCGCCACCACCGCCTGGCTCACCTTGACTTTTAATGCTGTCTCTTGGAACACTACCTTAGAAAATTCTGTATAAGTATCTTTTCCTCTTACATGGTTCATCTTCACAGGGTTTTCCCATTTGTTGGTCATTTACTTTATTTGTCTTCCTCTGAGAAGCATTCATCTTTGCCTGTCTTATGTCCTCACATCACATTATTAAAAGGAAATGAAGATGGAAAGTTGAAGGAGATGCTGGAAAGCTTCATGTGACCTTGCCAAACTTTTTCTTAGACAAAACTGATGTTTGTGATTAATTAATTTTCTTACATATGCACTTGTATTTCCACCTAAGAAAAAGATAATAAATTTAATATTTGTTCTCTTTTGACATAAATGGTGCCATAATGTCCATGCTTAAGTTTTCTTTTCTTTAAATTAATAATTTACATTGGAAATGGATCTAAATTGATGACTAACATAATTATAGACTGTATTTTATATTATATGCTTGAATTAATCATTATATGATGGGTTTAGTGTATTGGAGCACCAAATGTCATTGCATCACTAGGTGTAATTTTCAAATTTATGTTTATTTTTAATTTTTTTGTGTCTCAGTGTGTGAGTGAGTTTGTGCACCTGAGTGCAGTGGCAGCAGAGGTCAGAGGTAATCAGAAACCATAGAACTGGAGTTATAGGCAGTCACATACTGCCCAGTCTGAGTGGCTGGAACCCACCTTGCAGCCTTTACAAGGGCGGTAGGAATCTGTTCTCCTGTTCTTAACCTTGGCCATTTCTCCAGCTCTGTTTGTCTTTTTTAAGTCCTTATTGTAATATAAAACTACAGTCAATAAAAAATGAAAGAAAACATGTAGCATGAATCTTAAAAGGTCTTATTAATAAAAACAAACCCGGAGCCAAGTATTGAGATGAACGCTGGAAGATCAAAGAAACAGAACAAACCATAGCTAACCTCACCTCACCAACTTCTCAGCAGATCCTGTTTCCTCAAACTGGAAGCCTCTGTGTCCTCATCTGAATGGATCTCAGCTGAATTGCCGCTCAAAAGTCTAAAAGCTTAACCAGACTCTAGTTCCTGGTTTTCACGCCTTATATACCTTTCTGTTTCCTGCCATCACTTCCTGGGATTAAAGGCATGTGTCACCATGCCTAGCTATTTCCAGTGTGACTTTGAACTTACAGAGACCCGGATGCATCTCTGCCTCTAGAATGCTAGGATTAAAGGTGTGTGTGCCACCATTTTCTTGTCGCTGTGTCTATCTAGCAGCTGTTCTGTTCTCTGACCCCAGAAAAGTTTATTAAGGTGCACAATATATTGGAGGACACAATATCACCACAAAAACAGTCTAAAATAGATGTTGGATATCTTAAAAGCAACATCATATTAAGAATGGACATTATATTACTATTTGAATAAATTTCACACTGTACTTAAATCCTTTGATTCATATGTGTATTATTGCAAAATTTCTCAAAGAGTCTATTTTCACCTAAATAAGTTGGTATTTTGATAATTTTGTTTTTTGCTGATTCTGGGGCATAATCACAGGCAAGAGGCCTCTGAGCTTGTTTAAAATGTGGTCCTGGTAAACAGTTTGGAATTTTTCACTGGTATGAATTAATACATTTCTTTTCCTTTCTGTGGCTAAGCACCCATGGAAAGCTGCATATTAAATAAAGGGTTAAAATTTTCTGCAAAGGTGCATAATATTGTCAGTATTTATAAAGATTAGTTTTAATTCACTAACTTTTGAGACTGTCCTTCATCTCATAAAACTTGGATGTTCTGAAATGTGCTCATTGTCTGAATCGACCCTATTTGTACTGCCCACCTTGCTGGCACCTTCTTGTACAAAACTATTTCTGGTTGTGGATCTTTTTTGGGGAATTAGCTGATTAAATTATAGGCTCTTATTCTGAGTCCCTTGACTACTGTCAAAACATATTTGTGTCAAGGTTTCAATCCCTGTCATCTAGTGAGGAGCCCTGATTAGTTCACTCTGAAGATTTTCTTTTTATAATGAGAGTGTTTCTTAGCGTCTTGACCTTTCAGATGGTGTACATCACTACTAATACACCAGAACTTCATGTTTTAATGATTACACAGCTGACATCACTTTCTATCTCCTATTTAGACTCTACAAATGCTACTTTTAGTGACTTACTACCTTCTAATTAATTTTTACAAGCAGATGGTAGAAAATAAATAATACAATTACCTACAGTGTTATAATTGATAAATCACAGCTTAGTGTATGAATACATAATAGTCAATTATTAACACATGTATGTAAAATATATGTAAGTGATGAAGCATGATTATAGCATACACTTTGAGAACTCCCCATGTAAATCAGTAAAAGAAGCATTAGTGATGTCCCTAATATTTCCTCCAGAGACCCACCATCTCATGTCAACCACCATGGACACCTTAATTCTGTACTTTATATTCATTCCTTTTTTCGTTGTTGTTTCTGTATTGTTTTATTTCTATTTCTTTGAAGCTTCATTACTACTGTTATAGTCTGTGCATTATTATATGTTAGAAAATACTTGCTTCAATTTCTTCATCTATTTAAGGAGTTAAAAGAGAAAACAGCAAATCTCAGTTCTGGGAACTATGTAGATGCATTAGAATGTGCAAACTAAAACATTATGCTACTTGAGATGTAGATCTCTTTATTTTCTTTAAAGAAACATTAAAGATTGCCAGGAATAGTAGAGAAAGAACATTCCTTAATATCTGCGCTTCTGTTAAAACAAGGAGAAATTTTTCCAAAGGTTATCAGATAAAATGTAGGTAAGAAGTGGAAAACCAAATGCATTTTTCTGAAAAAGAAAAGACACCTACATTTACATCTTGCTAGTAACAAGCATTGCCATGGTTTGTTGTCTCTCATCTGGAGTTCTAAGCTCCATGAAGCCAGTAAATAGTGGGGGCTCTAAACCCAGTAAACATGCAGATTAGTAGACACTTGATTTGGTTGCAAAGGTATAGAAATGTTTACAATGTGTCTCAGCAAGGACTTATCATTTAGAATTGTCTTGGGAAATTCCATTTGGAAAGCTCTTTTTTTCTTATTATTTTTGGCTTACAGACTGACTTTTCTCAGAAGGTAGATGTCAAAACTCAAAGCAAATAGGAGTGTTAATTGTTAAATATTGTAGTTTCCTGAGTTTGGAATGATGCATGAAACCAAGTTAATTCAGTGAAAAAAAAACTAGAAATAAAATATAGTGAAAGAGATATCCACACAGATCTTTCTTTGTTGATCTAGAATATTCTGTGCCTGCTTGGAGTGCTGCACATATCTATGATTGTACACAGGCCTGGAAACAAAACAAAACAAAGTGGAAAATGATGTAAAGATTAACCTGGCTTGGCTTTATTTTTAATTTTGAATAAAATATTTCCTGTATAGTTATTGTCAGTTTTCAATGTGTCAATACAGGAAATACCTTCATAATTACTTCTGAAACATAACAAAAACACAAGGCATGACGTATGGGGGTTCTTCTTAACTTCTGTGTTATCCTTGTTACATGAATATATGTATTTCATGTAGCATAAATTCGTGTGGCATTCCCACAGGAGCTAATGACAGGAAAAGTAATTGCTAATAGATGTGAGATAATCACATTCAATTGTGTTTCTCATCAATTTTTTATGTTGATTTTTACAAAAGCAGTAAAATCTATTGAGAAGACATAAAGAGCTCATTGGGTTACAGTGGAACTGTATGTGTGAATGCAGTTAAGTTTATAGCATTGAGGATGTAGGTAGAGTGCTTACCTAGCATGCACAAAGCTCCAAGTTACCTCAAGCACTGAGTAGACAGGGAATGGTTCATGCCATATGGCTTTAGTCTCCATGCTCGGGAGGTGGTGGTTGTGGATCAAACACTGAGTTGACCTATACTACATAGCCTGTTCAAAGCAACTTGAAAGACGTGAGACAGCCTACTCCTCCTACACAAAGTAATACTGAAGCCTTTTATTGACCTGAAATATTCTATTTTTAATATAATATAGTTAATAGTTAATAGATAATTTAGTTGCCCTAGGGTCCAAGGATGATCTTGGGGATAAGAAAAATAGAATATTTCAGGTCAATAAAAAGTTAAAAAAAAAAAAAACCACAAATGTGTGTTCGGATAGGGCAGAAACAAAAGATTCTTATTTTTCACTAATGTGGAGTTCTGTTTGTTTCAAATTTTGTTATACAGACTATATAGACATATAATACATATAATGATTTCATATACTGAAGATATTCTGAGTATTTCCTCACTTTTACATGATCATTGTCCAGCATTTTGATGCCATTTATTCTAAAAGCCCTCAATCTTCATTTCCACATCAAGGTTTTAAAACTTCTGCTGATGCTTTAATTGCCATATTAATCTCCTTGACCTCATTTCCAAAGAAAGAAGATGATTTTGTTGTGCATTTAAGCTAAGTCAGGAGGCATAGGCACTGATGTCAGGGGAACGTCTTGGAAACTCTGTGGCTGAGACATGATGTTCTACCCCACATTTTTGCTTTCCTTCCTGCATGACTATGTCTTTTTCTTCTGCAGCTGTATCTTCCTTCACTGAATCCCTGGGTCAATTAGAAGACACGATTCATGTTCCACAAATATGGTCACTGTGAGTGCTTCTGAACCTGCAACCCACATGCCACCCCGAGACTGAAATCTGGTGTGCACTATGGCTTGTCCTGAAGTAGCACTGTCCTTTGTCATGTGACTTGAAGAAGAAGGAGTTTGTGAAAATGAACTTTTCATTTCAGTGTATAGCAAAGGGAATCTGGATGATATTCGGCTGTCTTGTCAGGGCTGCTTCCTCTCCTTTGGTGTCAGGGATATTGTTTGCTTTATTTCCCCCCAGTTCTAATTATGACTTTACAATAGTGTCAATCAGGGACAAAAGCTGTCTCATTTGAAGGGAAAGACACTTGGCTAATGCAGATTTCAAAACAATAGAAGCTAAGTCATAAGGAAATCAGGAGCACGTTCCAGGCCACATAATATTTTCAAGGTCAACAAAGAGGAAAAGCCAAAGTTATATCTGGCTGAGTATGTGCTAAGCCTGGCAAATGTGTCTGATGTCTCAACGTATTTCCTGTTTAAAATTCAACTTTAAATCTAAAGATATAAGTATGGAGAAAATAGAAATAGCTTGCTTTATTAGAAAAACAACATGTTTTCTAATTACTGGCCTCAAAATATGCTTACTTCTTTTATATTATATTTTATCTTATAAAGCATAATTAAACAAAAGAAAAAAGATAAATTATAATTAAACAGCAATTTATGCTAAATAATTTTAAATAATTACTGATTAAAACATTAGCTCAAGCAATCTCTCAGCATATGTTTTTCATAGATCTAAGAGAGCACATGCTAGTGTTGACCCACTGACATTCACTAGCAAAATTTTTCTTTTTCTTTAAATTTAACTTCATTATTGATTCACATCATGTATCCCAATTCCATTAAACTCTTGGGTCCCCCATATCCTCCTGCAATCCCCCCTCACAAAAGATAATTTTAAAAAAATCAAACCAAACCAAAACTTAACAAGCAAGCAAACAAAAATGAGAACAAACCAAACCAAAAGAAAAACAAGCAAACAAACAAAAGTAACTCTTCGATTCTTCTTCTTGTCTGCCCCTCCAACACCTCTTCATTCTTCCCGGGAGCACTGGGAGTCTCGATGTGTCACATAGTATACCCTTCTGTCCCATCAGCTTTACTAGCAAATGTTCATTACAATGAGTCATTGGTCTGGTTCAAGGCTCTGGTTTCTGGTACATCATCATCACTAGATCCTTACCACAACTTCTCTGGGATATCTCTTGGCCACCCCAAATCAGGAGATCCTATGGGTATTGTTCTATAGGACGAGCTCCTTTATGCTCCAGCAGGTCCTTAATCGGGTAGATGTTAGGGTGGACCAAACCAAGGCCTGGCTGTGGTTCTGGGTAGTGGCTGAGCTGGTCAGTTTGGGCCACTGGTGCCACCCACCTCAGATGAGGAGTTGGAGTGAGCTCCCCTGTGCCCATGCCCTCAGGGTTGGTTCACCCTCATTTGTGGTGAGGGTTTGGGACATCTCTCCGGAGTGCAGGGGCCAGCTCTCCCATGAAGATCTGAGAGACCTGCACTGCCACATAAGGCAATGGTAACATCCAGACCCTGCTGCTTCTGAGGACCATGTCTGTGTCCATGGTCCTACAGCAGTTGTGGTCTGTGCTGAAGTCTGAGTCCCATATTGCCATCAAAGGTCACATAGAAGCCTAGGATTGGGGCTGCAACCTGAGGTTTTGGTGGTGTCAGGGAACCATGCTGCCACCAGAACCATCTCGACCTGAGTGGCCAGTGCTTCTGGCAAGAGCCAGGATGTGTTATCTGAGCCCAAGCTGCTGCCAAGGGCCCTGTCTGGGTCCATGGTCCAGTTGCAGCTAGGGTCTGTGTTGATGTCTGTGGCCCATGTCACCTCAGGGGGCCATAGGAACCATGTGAGATGAAATCAGAGGGCTATGCTGAGTTGGCCCAGCCCTTCACTGGCCCAAGGAAAGCTGGCCTTGCCTCTTGCTGGACACTGAAGCAAGAGAGCTGGCCCTGACCCTCACAGGATTGCTGCCCCATGCAAAGTTTTCTATACAGAACAAAATGGAAACTATTGTAGTCATAAGCCCCATGATCATTCAGTTCATCCTTGTAGCATCTGTATATGATACAAAAGGGAACATGGCCATGTTTCAATAAAACTTTATTTAAATATGTGTCCTGAGGATCTGTTGTGTTCTGGCCACCATAGATTGCTAACCTTTCTTCTATGACAGGTTTGATTTTGTTACACTTTATTCATTGTCATTCTTTTCTGGATTAAAGGAGATGTGTAGCTGGAGAGTTTCTCTCCAGGTCCCTCCAAGTCCCAGCAGTCCCACAGCCCACTTACAAAATAAACACAGAGACGCTTATATTATTTAAACTGTTTGGCATAATGGCTCATGCTCCTTGCTATCTAGTTCTTCCATCTTAAATTAACCCATTTCTATTAATCTATATCTTGCCACGTGGCTCATGGCTTACAGGTACTTTACATCCTGCTCCTCATCGCAGCGGCTGGCAGCGTCTCTTTGCCTCAGCCTTCTACTTCCCAGAATTCTCCTCCCTCTTTGTCCCGCCTATACTTCCTGCCTGGCTACTGACCAAATAGCATTTTATTTATTAATCAATCATCCAGCAGAGATTCCCTTGAGAAAAAAAATAAAATCCTGAGTATATAGTATTTAGGCACATATTTATTTAAAATTATAAATATTATCATGCTATAGTGAGATGCTGCTCTAGTGGGAAATCCAAGAGGTGTAAATTTATGTTGTCTGAAATCACTTCAGAACGTGTTATTTTTATATTTTTTATTATCTGTCTTTCTACCTATCTAATAATAACCATTTTTCATTTTAAATATAATTTTTAGCATTTCACACATTAGTACTGTTTTGTATCATTTCTTCTCCTCCCTCTTTCTGAGCCAACTCTTCCTGTGTCCTTCCCTACTCACTCCCAAATTCATGACCTCTTCTTCAACTATTGTTAATTATTACTGTTACAAATGCATACACATACACACATCTCTATTGAATCTATTTAGTTTTGCTATTATGCATGAGAGTTTAAGAATGACCACTTGGGATGGGATAAATAGATTATCCTTGTTTCAGCAGCCACTGCTCTTTGTGTAGAGGTGAGAGTATTGTTTTTTTATTGGTGGAATAGCAAAATCAGTTTCTTTTTTCTAGCATACTTGTTGAAGATTTTTTCATCATTCATATTTGATTTTAGAAAAGCATCTATATTATATAATTGTTATGCTTGAAATATCCTGAAAATATTTCCAGCTGGTTATTAATCTTGGTGCCCCTTGCAAACAAAGTGAAACATATCACTAACACAGTTTCTTCTTAATCTCCAATGGCCATGGTTCCCCAAACATACTTCCATAAGAGAAATCACATATTAAAGATCATGATAATTAATGAATTTCACTTTTGCCAATTCTACAAATTTTTTTTACCATTTAAATACATTGCTGAGGCCTCTTCTAGGGCTTTGAACATAGTTGGTGAAAAGTAAGCCTCATTTACTTCTTTATAAATGGATGACTGTTTCATTAAAATGGACCCAATGGCTGGATTCCTGGTCTTGAGGCTCTGCATTTTTAATTACAAGATCCTTCCAAAGTGGCCTGGGAGTACAATATAGTCATTAGGAGGACAGTTTCCTGCTAATCATCTCCTTTAGCCCAACCCTCTTCTAACACTTGGGCCAATAAAAATGTTTGAAATTTTGAATTTGTTCTCATTCTAGATTATTGACAATAAGTATAGAGATGTAAATAAAAATAAGCTATTTAATTTGTGTGAAAATGGTAGATACTTATACTTTATCAATGAATGTAATAATAGATGTTAAGAGCTATTTGAAATATCTTTCTATCTGTGATGGAATTTTAGTATTGTTAATTTACTTCTGTCTATAGTTCAAAATTTCAAAAAGTAATTTAAAACTTATTGAATACTTATACTAATAATTCCAGAAAATTTTAGTGTATATATTTATATAAAATTGTGTAGTGACTAACAATAGACTAGATAGATAAACAGACAGACAGACAGAACACACAGTTGTGAAATGATGGATGGGGAATGTTGTAGTTTGAATGAGAATGGTCAGAATGTCCCCTATTGACTTATATATTTGAGTGTTTGGTGGACAGTTTAAGAAGGATTAGGAGGTGTGGCCTTGTTGGAAGCAGTAGGTAACTGGGGATGGGTTTGCAAATCATGCTGATTCCAGTCTCAGTATTGCTCTCTGCCTCCAACTTGCATATCAGATATAAGCTCTCAGCTACAGCTACAAGGCCATGATTATCTATCTGCCTGTTGCCATGATTCTTGCTGAAATAGAAATAGACTAAGCCTTTAAACCTATAAGAAAGCCTTAATTAACTGTTTTCTTTTGTAAGTTAACTTGATCATGGTGTCTCTTCACAGTGATAGAAAAGTAACTAGGACAGAGAAATAGGTAAATAAATGAATAGATGACAAATAGACCAGTTCTTGGGATCACACTTGATGTGTGTAGAACTTTGCAGTAAAAGATGAAAAGACATTGTTAAAGAAGTTAATAAGTGGAAGAGCTATCTCATTTGAACATCAAAACATCTTTGAGATAATTTAATTATTGGTACCTCTGATTTTGATTAAAATGGATTCAAGATGAAAGGAACTTGGCCAACTTTGATATAATAAATTTAACAACAGGTTTGAACAAGGTTTTACATCTCTGGTTACTCATTTAGTGACCTTTTATTGCTCACCTGCTCAGTCATCTGAATAAAGAAACTTGGTGTCTGATTCAAAGGAATAAGGTATTTTAGGTAGATTATATTAGATATTTATTATAGATGCTGAGAAATTTTTAAAATGCTGAAATTTAAAAATTAATGTGACTTGTATTTGTTTAGTTATCAAGATTTATTTTATTCCACTTCACATGCTCTAAGCAATGTAAATGTAAAACCTTTACAATTTACTTATTAATTCCTCTTTGGGATCTTATAGGTAATTCCTATTGTTACACATTTTGTAGACAAGGGCAATGAAGTTTAGTCAGGCTACACCACTACCTAAGTACACTTGATGAATATAGAGAAGCTTAGGTCTCTATCCTTATTTTCAGCATATCTGTCTTCAGATTTCTTGTTTTCTCCCATATCTTGTGTCAATCATATCTTCATACAAAGATTAAGCTGATGGAACATGTGAAGCCTACAGTATGACTTACATGCACAAATGTTACCTTAGATCTTCAGCTTTTTAAGTTACTCAGTAAACATCTCTTAAAATTTAAAATGCTTGTTTAAGGCTGTATCATGTTTCCTAACTATAACAGTCTATTGAATACTGCAATTGTTTAGACTTTAAATGTTAATGTATGGCCTCTGGTGAGATGGTTTCTTGGATAAGTGCTTGCTGCAATTGCATAAGTATCTTAGTTTGAATCCTCAGAACCAATGTAAAAGCCAGATGAAGTATTGTGTGTGAAGTCCTCATGCATGTTTCTATGGGAAGATGGAAAGCAGAGATGAGAGAATTACCATAATCCCAAGTGCCAGCTATCCTGAGCTATACCACAGTCAACAGTAGAGAGCCTCTGTCTCAAAACAAGTAGGAAGGCAAGGGCTGACACCTGAGATTGTCCTCTGACCTCTACATACATGCCATGGCATGGACACACCAACACTCACACATGCACACACACTGATGTAGGTTTGTGATTTATTAGCTATGAATTATAAATTTGGATGAACTTCTTGAACATTAGTAACCTCAGCGATAATATATATGGAAAATTACTTTTCATCAATTGTTAGGATGATCAAATGGTTTAATGGCTGAACATTTCCCCAGAGAGACCTGTTTCATGGCAGAGGACAGAACATCATAGCTAACCTTCATGTTCACTCAGCTCACTGATTTTACATAGCACAGAATTACACCTTCAATGTTTCCAGTCATTACAGGGATATTTTTAGATTCACCCCTGCTTTCAAATTGCTTCCCAATCAGAGATTTGTAAGCACTCCTTTAACTTTTAATCTTTTTTGACATTTTTTTGACCCTGCCTTTGTTTGTGTTTTCTCACCATAAATCATCTCTATCTACAAGAAGCCACTCATCAGTCAAGGGTTCATTGCATTTTTCCTCCCCCAAGGCTCCTCCTGTTTCCTAGGATTAGAGCTAGTATCACCTGAGACCATGTAGATAGTTCAATAAACTGCTTAAAAAAACAATCCTGCCCTTCTCTTACAAGCCGATCTCTGGCCTTCATTTCTGCACAGTTGTTATCCCAATCAATACTGGTATCTGAGTAATTAAAGGCTTCCAGGTTGAGTTCTGGCTTTCTTGCAGACTCTCCTTATCTCCAAAAACACTGCCTTATAGATTCACTTCAGTTGTCCTTGACTTCTACAGCAGCAATTCACAGTCCCATGACTAAATATGTTTAACTCCAAATCAACCTCTTTATCAAGCATGCTATGTAAATGATCCTTTTGCTCCCACAATCACTGCTATAACCTACCTTAATAATACTTGGCAGTGCCATTTGGTGTGTGTGCACACATTGGAGGGCACATTAGATGTTTTCTTCAGTTACTCTCTACCTTTTTTTTTTGAGACATGTTCTCTCACTTGCCCTGAGGCTACATCCTCTTACTTAAGCTTTAATTTTTTTCATTAGTGCTTTGAGGATCTTATACTATTGTTTGATGATATTTACCTGACTCCAAAATACCTCCAGATATACCTCCCATTCCCTAGTAGTCCAACTTTGTTATTTTTCTTTTGTATTGATTCATTATGTTCAATTTGGGGTGCCTACTGTAACACCCATCTAAAGAGGTCTTATTTAATAGAAAACACTAGGAGTCAGGTATTGGGGTGAATTCTGAAAGATCAGAGAAACAGAACAAACCATAGCTAACCTCACCTTGCCACTTCTCAGCCTATTCTGTTTCCTCAAACTGGAAGCCTCTGAGTCCTCATGGGAATGGATCTCAGCTGAACTGCTGCTAAAAGCCTAAATGCTTAAGCGCCTCTAGTTCCTGGTACTCATGCCTTATATACCTTTTTGCTTCCTGCCATCACTTCCTGGGATGCTTGTATCTTTCCCAAGCAAAACATGAGATCTCAAGTGCTGGAATTAAAGGTGTGTGTCACCATGCCTGGCTGTTTCCATTGTGGCTTTGAACTCACAGAGATCTGGATAGATCTCTGCCTCCAGAATGCTAGGATTAAAGGCGTGTGTTACCACTGCCTAACCTCTATGTTTAATATAGTGGCTGTTCTGTTCTCTGACCCCCAGATAAGTTTGCTGGGGTGCACAATATATGAACCACAGCCTACATATTATTGGATGTATGACCTTTTACTGGAGTATGCCCAAGTTGTCAGTAGCTCCTCAAGTAGGAGTAGGACTTCATGCCTACCTGAACTCTCCATTCTGGGATTTGTTCCATCTTGTGTTTGCACAGCTGTTGTGCATGCTGTCACAACTGCTGTGAGTTTATATGTGCAGCTGACCTCTTGTGTCCAGAGGACACTGTTTCTACACTGTTTCCTTGGAATCATTCACAGCTTCTGGGTCTTGGTACTCATTCTGCCCCCACTTCTGCAGAGATCTATTAACCTTGGGAGGAGGAGATGAGATTTAGATGCCCCATTTAGGGATGAACATTTTGAAGTCTCCTGTTACCTTCACCTTGACCAGTTATAGGTATTTGTGTTAATTACCACCTACTGTGTAGGGAAACTCCTCTGATGTGGGCTGAGAGATGCATTAATATATGTATAAAACAGTAAGTCATTAAGAATTGGTTTAAATTTCAATGACCACAAGTCAATCCTAATTCTATCAAGAACTGAAACAAAATGGGGATTCAGGTACAACAATTCCCCAAAGAAGATGGAAAGATAGCAGCTACAAAGAAAGAAAAAAAATGAGAAATAGCTTAATTAAATAGTATAATCATGCTAGGAAATGATATATAGAAGGCAGAAGCCTGCTTTAAATTAGTGGAGAATTACAGCAAACATTAATTGCAAAGACATTTAATTTGCACTTTGTAGTCACAAATAAAGATTTTTAAGTTCAATAAATGACCTTCACAAAGTCACAAAATGGGCTAAGCTAGTCAGTACATTGACCCAGGTAGCCCAGGGTGAACCTCCAAAGTCCTTGTGTCACATAAATTGCTGTGGCTTTATTGTTTTCCATCCAGTAAGGAGTTAAAGCGATTTGCTTTGGATGAGTGTAAATTTTCCACTTCCAACTTCAACAATCTGAAAACTGCCTGGGTAATTGTACGTAGTACGAAAGGGGAAAAAAAGAAAAGAAAAAAATCAATAAAAGATTATATAATTGTATTTCTTATCTTCCAGTGCTGAAGCTATCCATAGAAAATCTAGTTATCAGAACACAGGCAACCTTGACAAGGTTAGCTTGGATTAGCCATATAGAGCAGTTTGTGATTTTTAAAAGCATGATGATGATGATCATCATCATCATCATTACAGAGTTGTAGCCTGCATCTTTAATTTAGTTGTCAGGGGAGACAGGGAACAATAATTAAGGGTAAAAGATGGAGAATGGAAGTCTCATTAAAGGATATATTGAAGAGGGGAATTTGATCTTAGAATTAGATTCTGATGAGAGTCGCTAATGCAGCCGTGGTGCTGCTGAATGACAGGGGAACCAAGCAGGCAATTATAACAACAGGCATCGCCCCTAATCTTTGCAATTTCAAACCCACAGTCACATCCATTTAAATTATTTTTTTAACCTATCCTGCACATTTACAGCTTCACTAGATTGGAAATTTATTGTTTACTGTTTACAGATGCATTTTTTGGAAGAGCAAATGGCACTAAGAGCCATCCTGCATCTTGCTTCTTTTTTTTTTTTTTTTTTTTTTTTACTTCTTAAATTAATGAAATGAGCTTCATCTTTGTGTGAGCTGATTGATCCTCAAAAGTCAAACATTGTTATGAATATCCCCGAGAAGGTCAACGGGAAACATATCAAAGTCACAGCTGATTTGTCAGGGAGGGTGGCAGGACACAGGCTTGTTTTGTTCCATATTATTAGGGAGAAATCAGTCATCCTTGCATTCCTGAAACTGAAATATTTCAGGAAGGATTTTAAACAACTTTGGACATAGTTATTTCTAGATGTCTGTTCAGTAGAGATAGCAATATTCATTACCAGGCATGCTGGAAACCTATTTTAAGGAGTACTTTGCTACACAAAGATTAATTTACATTTTTAACTCCTCTGTAATATTAATGTAAATAATTGTTGTATCTTAAATTGCCATTATTATTTTGATAGCCTAGTTTTTAATATACAGAGACCTGCTCACCAGAACTGGTCAGAAACATGGAAATGGAGACAGAAAATATTTTGGGAGGGTCCTCTCTATTGAAATACCAATTATTGTTCTGATATAGTATAATAGCTAAAGATGCTTCAATAAGATAATAACAATAAGTTCATAATCTTGTCAATACATTTCAAAATTATCAGAAGTTTTTTATTTGTAATGAAGATATGGCAAAATCTGAAAACTCACCCCAATTGAAAGTATTTTTATCCCCACCTATTGACACTATTATTTCCTCTTCTGCTTATCTTTTAAAGCTTAAGTGTATGGAAATTTGGGCTGAGTACCCTGATTTTACACAGTTGTCATTTTGATTAGTTCTTCTAGTAATAAAAAATATAATACAAACAATATATAAATTAGGAGTAAAGAGATGGTATTTACAGATAGTGGAAGAAAAACTAATTATGTGCTTAATATGTTGAAAGAAGACTACTTAGAAAGTAAAGATTTTCGTATTTTTGCAGGGTAAAATTTAGAGCACCAGAATCTTCAGTTCACAGGTACATTATTGTAATATCTAATGTTGAACAGTATATGAATATTATTTAAGTACATGATGACAGGATGGTTTAACACAGCAATACTGGAAGGACTGGAAGATTTTGTATTAAGGCCACAGAGTAGTGAAAGTGAGAGGGAGAGAGAGAGAGAGAGAGAGAGAGAGAGAGAGAGAGAGAGAGAGAGAGAGAGATTGATTTTATCTCTTATTTTAATTATTCATTTAGCATCCATTCTTGGATAATCTCCAAGTAACTGTCAGTTGATCCAATTTATCTGTTTTTGGTAAAAGATGACATATCTGGTAAAAATGCTGCCAAGGCATTGTGTTTTAACTGTTCTCAATTTTCTGATATTGATGCATAACTCATGAGACCATTTTAGTTCACTTCCTACATAACACATTCAAGTGTCAATATCTAATGTGTCCCAGTGTTTGATTCAAAATCATTGAAATCATTTAGAGAAGAAAAGTCAACTCCCAGAGCTCATATTGGAATTGTGGGCTGTGTGGCGTCCTTCAGGAAGGCCTTCTCCCTCCCTCCTTACTGTTCTTCCCCTGCTTTATCAGATTTCTGCGACCCACCTCTACTTCCAAAATGGTGTCTCAATAGAAGATAAGCAACCTGTGCAGTGTTACGGTTGGTTTGAGCATGAAATGTCCTCCATAGG
Organism: Peromyscus aztecus; assembly: GCA_902168405.1. NCBI lineage: Eukaryota > Metazoa > Chordata > Mammalia > Rodentia > Cricetidae > Peromyscus > Peromyscus aztecus. The sequence goes on from CABHPQ010170154.1 coordinate 38,473, forward strand.
GTCCTTTTTGGTAACTTGTTACCCTATTAGGTGGGTCCTACTTGGAGGACATCCAATACTTGTGTTGCACCTTGTACCTGATCCCTATACCGTGGTGTGAACAACCTAGTCGGCTTCCTAATCCTCCACCATGAGAACAACTTCAGCCACCTGTTCACAGCACATACTTTTAGCTGTTCTACCTGTTTTTCTCCTACAGGATGGATGAAGACTCCTGAAACTGTGAGTCAAGTATTTCCTCTCCGAAATTATTTCTGTCAGATCCTGTGCTCACAGGAATGAGAAATTAATCAGTGTCAACATGCAGAGAGCAACTACCAGAAAGAACAAAAGGTGTCTCTTATAACTTCCCTGCCTCTCTTTGCAGCACCACCCTCAAATGCATCCTACTCATACAGTGACCTTGTGGTACCCCAGAGGCCACACAATCATGAAAAATAATACACATAAAACATGTTTGAGCAGGAGAGTGGTTCAGCATTACTAATAATAACAAAATAATTCTTATAACTCAAATTGTCATTATATTTTGATAACCTAGGTTCTTTTTAATGCCAAGTTGTTGTTGGTTATTTTTTAAATTTTACTCGTTTATTGTATGTGTGTTGGTATTGGTTTTTTGCCTGCATATATATCTGTGCACCACATGCATGAGTTACAGACAGTTGATAGTTACTGGGAATCAAATCTGGGTCGTCTGGGAGAGCAGCTAGTGCTCTTAACCTGTAGTTTCTATTGCACAATGAGCTGCTCAACAGAAAGTTCCTATACAAGGACATATATATGTAGTTATCCATACAACATATATAGTTCTATTAGAAAGATGGTAATTCTTATAACTAATGTAAAAAAGGTGTATTTTTTGCTGAAGAAAATTAGGTAGCTCCTATATGATAAGGGCACAAAATTGTTAATTTAGTTATTTCTTTAATTTTGTGTTATATTAAAATTATATGTGACTGCAAGTTATTAAAGGATAATATTCATAGGAAAATAGTAGAAAAGTATAAACATGTATAATCCCAGTAGATCTTAAAACATTTGAAAAAATATGTAATGATTTCTTAACTAAAAGCATAAGAATATTTTGTGCCATTTAATTCTATTCATTACATTTTGTTCATGAAATTCATCATAATTTAATTTTTTGTCTTCATCTGTAGATGCTCAATATTTTATTAAGGAAATTAAAATATACTAAAAGTCATTAAATGTGAATTTGTTCTTCAAATCTTTTCTTGAACTGTTCTTTCTGAGAAACACTGAAACCATAGATTAGATGCTCAAATGATCATAGTAGCTTTAGATGTCTACACACAGGCCTCTGTTTGTTTGTGTGTGTGTGTGTGTGTGTGTGTGTGTGTGTGTGTGTGTGTGTGTGTGTGTGTTGATATATTGTGTATCCTAATAAGTTTGCCTGAACATCAGAGAACAGAACAAGCCACTAGATTAAACATAGAAGCCAGGCAATGGTGGCACACACCTTTAATACTACACTCTGGAGGCAGAGATCTGTCTGGATCTTTGTGAGTTCAAAGCCATCCTGGACTACATGAGATTGACTCAGTCTAGAAGAGAAACAGCCAGGCAGTGGTGGCATTTAATCCCAATATCTGGGAGTCACATGCTTAGCACTAGGAAAATTGAGACAGGAAATGATATGGGTGGACAGAGAAAGGTATAAAAAGCGTGAGGAGACAGGAACTAAAGTCTTTCAGCTAAGGAAAGCTTTTCAGGCTGAGGAGTCCTAGAGGTAAGAGGTGCTTGTTCCTTTGTCTCTCTGATCTTTCAGCATTCACCTCAATATCAGGCTCGTTTTTTTTTTTTTTTTTTTTTTTTTTAATAAAACCATTTAGGAATTTGTGTAACATGTGTGTGTATGTGTGTGTGTGTGTGTGTGTGTGTGCGTGCGTGCGTGTGTGTGTGTGTGTGTGTGTGTGTGTGTGTGTGTGTGTAAGTACACATATAAATTTTACATTCTCCTAGGAGCTATCTGCTTATATACAGTGTTATATCTTGTGTTCTACAGAATTACTTCCCCCCTATTCAAATAGTAAAATGTTTACTGGGAAGAAGGGTAACAGCATTTAGGGACAACAGTTTCTTTGCTCTTATCTTCCCTACAGTATAAATCATGGCTGCATGCAAGATCAACTTGTGACATTTATTCTCTCTAAGTCACAAGGTGGTAACATTGAGATACTCAACATGAAAAGAGAGATCATAACCTTACATTCTAAAAGAACTTTTTCCGAAATAAAAATTATCGTATTTATTGACCAGTATATCCAAAACAAAATTATGTTAGTCACATTAAAAGTAGTGATGTCTGAAGCAATGCTCCTCAACCTGTGAATTGTTCTGGGGCCACATATGCAAATACATTCAATGTTTTAATGAACTGTACTTTGGGGATGTTTTTCCATTTTTGCTATTGTAGGCACATTTTGAAGATCTTAATATATGAGAGGGGGAAAAAGAATGTTTGTATCTGATGTTACCTCCTTGATCCAAAATGTTTTAAAAAACATTCCAAGGCAGTGCTGCAATGCAAAAATTAATTACAGTGTATGATTACACTGAGTGAAGACTCAATTAAGTGGTCTTTAAACTGAATGGCTAAGGACATGTGCTTCATCCCAAAGCACCTGGGGATGAGGATCAGCCAGCATCATCCTGAGGGGAAGAAGAGGCCCCAGTGTTTATCTGAATACCACTTGATGCTGTGTTGGGAATAGGTAGGTCCAAAGGCCCTTGAGGATCCTGTGGATAGAAGGAGGAGCACGGGGCTTTTGTTCTTGTCACCATCATGATTGGCAAGGCTAACAATGGACTGGCACTTGACAGTTTCTCTGTAGAACTGTGGTCAAATGTTTCAAACATTGAGATGTGAAATGTCTTGCTTACTGTACCAGTACATACCTTGTTAAAGAGGAAGTAGAGATACTCTGGGTTCCCTGTAATTCTTCTGTCTGATGAACTTTACTGACCTCTTTTCTGCTTCCTTATATAAGTGGTATATAAAGAGCTGTGATACTAATAAACCTGTTGGCTGGGGCCATCCGCTTGTACCCCTGCTGACCAACCTTTTAATTCTTTTATTTTGTATCCCTATCCTCCCCCTCAGAATCCCAGCAAGAACCTAGGAAGAGACTACTGGTCAGGTTCAATGCTGCTCAGTGGTTCCAGTCTCTCCTTCTGTGTCCTCACCTGCCATTCATTCCTCTCAGTGCTATGTCTTCTTTCATAAAATATAAACAAAAGACATGATCAAGTAAATAAATAAGCAGAAACCCTCAATTTGTAAGATGTTTTTGCCACTGTTGTTGCTTCAATGTTGGAATAAAACATCTGAATATTAATACCACTGCCTCATGAATACCACAGAATGATTCTTACTTAAACAAACATATCTTTGAAATGATTCTTACAGGGATGCTTGTGCTTGGAGCAAAGACAAAGAGAAAATTGTTTGTATATGCTGACATTGATTACATAAAAAACATTACTTATCATTACACATGCTCATGTTGAAAACTTAGTAGACACTGTAGAGACATTTATGACCTAAGCAGATTTTTTCACATTTTCCTTTTATGTAAGATGTGTTTCTTTCATTTAATTTAAATGCACAGGATTTACTCATATTCTGTGTCCTAAAATTTGTCACAATTAATTTTCTTTTCTTTTTTTTTAAGATTTATTTATTATGTATACAGTGTTCGGCCAGCATGTATGCTTGCATGCCAGAAGAGGACACCAGATCTCATTATAGATGGTTTTGAGCCACCATGTGGTTGCTGGGAATTGAACTCAGGACCTCTGGAAGATCAGCCAGTGCTCTTAACCTCTGAGCCATCTCTCCAGCCCCCCACAATTAATTTTCTATCACTTTTTGTCTGTCTCATGTGTTGACACCAAAATAAATATCTCTATTGTATCAAAATAAATTATATGTAGCTGAAAAGATGCCTCTGTTGTGAAGAACACATATTGCTCATGAAGTTTTCAACACCTAGGTGGGGCAGCTCACACCTGTTTGTAACTACAGGTACAGGGGCTCCATTGCCCTCTTCTGGATTCAGTGGGCACTGAACATACATACATGCACACATGATATTTTTAAAAATATAAGAAAATATATTTTCTTTAAACATTGAAGTTTAAAACAATATTATATTGAAATGAGGCTGTATGTAAAATATAAGTTAGAAATATATGTATGCATGTATATATACATGTATACAGACACATGTAATATGTATGTATGTATGTTTGTATTTACTTATGAATGACACACTAGACTTAATTTCAGTTTCTTGCTGTAGAATTTGTTAAAAATATGGATAAAATTACATTGAAATGGACATACTAGCTTTTGGATAGTGATTGGGGTATTTAAAAAATAATTTACAACCATAAATGTCTTTAGTACAGAAAGAAAGGCATGCTATTCAAAGGTAAAGGCAAGGCAAGCCAATATTTATTTATATATTTTTGTACAAGTACAAAAGCTTACAGGTTTAGTAAATAGGTTTTTAAAATGGACTAGCACAAAAACTAATCCAGCCATTAGGGGTTCATATCACAAATGAGGAAAAGTCAATAATGGGAACCAATTGGTAGAAAATATCTTAGACATAGCCACTGCCAAATGGTGACAGGTTTGTGTCGATTAAATGACAAACTAGAAGTGGTGCAAATGAGGTCAGCAGGATTGGGATTTTAAAGCCAAATTTATCTACACAACAAATTTGAGGCCAGCCTGGACTGCATGAGACCCTGTCTCAAGAAAAATTCACACTAGCAAAATGAAAACACATATAAGTAAATTAGATGACCCATACATACTGCATGCACCAAAATTAAAGAGGAATGCATTTCATCAAAGCTATTACTAAGCCAATCCTTGGTGAACATCTACAAGAGAGTCGGCCTTTTCATCACCAGAAAGCAGAAGACTAATTACTTTACAAAATATCCCGATATACATAGGTCTCATCTGTGTATTTTCGTGTTGTAAGTAGCAATTTATATTAGCTATGTCATAATTCCTTCCCATCTAACAAACTATTTTATACCTTTACTAATTACAAACATGCTAGGATATCTTAGTAAGACATGCTATTTCATTCATTGGAATATCTCTAAACACTAGCAGTTTTAGATGGCAGGTAAGTTGCATGCAAGAGCTTTGTAAGCAAAGTAAAGTAGATGGACCCAAAACTACCTACCCTTTTTCACTTGACTTTTTTGTTATGTTGAATGATCACTTCAGTCCATGTCATCCTCAGAGCAGCAGAGAGCCCCACACATGACATCTCCAAGTCAATGCCATAAAGCTTGTAACTCATTATCTCTCATTAACTCATTATTTGCAATGGCTGCAAGAGTGATTTGTGTACCTATGTGATGTCTTCAAGTTTTGCACATTAAGTATGTTAAGTAATTAAACAGAATTGTTTCATATAATTCAGGCATCTATTAACTAAACTCTGTACATATTTGTTTGTTTCAATTGTGAATTTTCCTAAGTAATTTTGTTAATGAAACCCATAATATTTTTGCCTATTGAAATTATCAAGTAAGTTTAGTCATAACAGCATCCTTAATGACAATTATATTTACATTAAACCATCCAAAATAAACAAACCCCAGTCACCAAGGCTAGAGATATGGCTTAGTATGTAAGAGCCATTGTTTCACAAGCATGAATACTGAAGTTCAAATACTCAGGACCCTCATAAAACTGTAGGTGTGACCATGTAGGTCACAGCGATAGTACTATAAGGCACAAAGGTAGAGTTACTGAGACTAGTGGCTGCCAGATCACCTCCAGGTTCAGTGAGAGACAATAAAGTGGAAAGTGATTGAACAGGACTCCCAGCATCTTCCTCTGGCTTCTCTTCTGCATGTACTCTGAGAGGCATGTGTGCACACCCATTTCTCCACACATGTAGAGAGACACACAGAAATTAGTGACTGTCATTGGTTTTGTATTTTAAAATAAATTTTATTTTGCATAATTAAGCTATACAAGATGATACAAGATGATATTATTGACTACATACAGATTTTAAAATGTTAAATATGGTAGTATAAACAGACACATCTTACATAGTTACACATTCTTGTTATTGAAGCAAGAGCCACTAAGACTTGCTCATATTGCATGAATATCAACCACACTATAATTTTGTTTCCTAGGTTTGTGAGAGTATGTATTTTAATTTTTAGACTTACTCATCCATATGTCTGCTAGTTTGCACCGTCTGATGTACATTCCTCATTTCCTCCTCCTTAACATGAACCCTGAGAGTAGACTTCCTGTCTTCATGCTATGCTTCTTTTAACACACTGTATATTTTATTTAAGCTTTTAGAATTATAAATGTCCTGTAAATTTTCAAAAACAATGCATTTTCAGACATAATATATTGTCTTACATGTATGCCAAACCTGTGTTAAGGAGTATGAACGATGATTCTTTGAACAATGGCGACAACAAAGCCAATATAGTAAGACAAAGCATATTAATGGATACACAGAAAATATTCATAAATATATAAGAAAACTGATTATTGAAGTCAGGTTGAATTTTTTAAAGGTGTGTGTGTGTGTGTGTGTGTGTGTGTGTGTGTGTGTGTGTGTGTGTTTGAATATGTACATATATGATTTGTGTGGTGGGAGAGTTTCACAGGACACAAAGTTCATGTCTGTTTTAGAGAATGACATTGTAGATCTGTTTCGCTTTCTACATTTACTTGAAACCCAGGGATTGAACTCAGGTTGTCAGACTTGAGAGAAAGTTCTTTGCCTTCAGAACCGTATCATCAGGTTTTACATTTTATTTTAAGAGCTTCAGAAATTAATATTCTCTTAATCAGAGGAAGCACTGTAGATATCTGGTTGATTCATACAGCAGGCTCTTCTATTTCACAGTAAGAGAACCTTCTAGGATCCATCTGGCCTCTGAAACTAGAGGACAACACGAATTCTGTAGCTCATCTTTAAAATGTCTGTCTATATGAATTTATAGATAACTTAGTCACATGATAATCATAGTAACTCTTAACTCTTCAGATAAAATCAGATTAGATGGAGACAAAGGCTTTACAGTTCGAAATTTGGTGTTCAAATCTTTAAACATTCTAAGAATGGCTTCTGCTACCATCATGACACATTTCACCCCCTGCAGTCTGAAATTCAAAATAGAGAGAGAAGACATCATTACTCCTTGAAATTGTTTTGAAAATTTAATGAGCAAAAGAACAACAAAGTGTCTCACATTTTTAACGCTGCTGTTTGTTGTTTTACTTTTACAAACTCCAACTATTGTAAATCATACTTTAATTATCAATGATAAATTTGTTGTTTTTACTCAGCTGTATTTTAAATACAGCTCTGCAAATTCAGTTGTCTTTGGATTTTCTTTATTATCCATCCTTATTGGATATGAAGATATATTTATCTGCTCCCAGAGGGATGTGTAAATTTGTGTATGTGTGTGTGTACTGTGGATACATATGTAAATTAATTACTGTATGAATTTAAAGAAATGCCATGCTTCATGCATTGTCCTATAGATAGCTATCTCAAAATCTACCCACACCTGTAAATTTATATGAGTATAATCAGGAAGACTACTGAATACATTTTTGTGTTAAATTTGTAGCTTAGTAGCTTGTCCTAAATATAATGTAGTTTACTGGACTTTTTCTCTGGGATGCTCTGTTTTATATTTATGGTTTCTCAAATTTGTGAGTTTTTGAAGTAGTGAGACTTGAACCCAGAACCCCATACATGCTATACTAGCACTCTACCACTGAACTATATCCTCATCCCAAGCTTGGTTAAATGAACACAAACATTACCCAGCATCACTAGTGTGTTGAGAGTACACAACATATCAGAATTGAATTGCCAAGTTTCCTAAGTCACACTCCTGTCTTCAGTGTGTTCCTGCTCAAATGAATAGGGAAAGAACATCCACACTGATGTGAGAGCATGCACTCACATATGCAGCACTCATACACTCAAACATAAATGTACTTATACACTGCTACACACATGCATACTTAAATGAAAAATAAGCATGTACAAATATATTTTATTTAAAAAATCAGACAATATGTTCTGATCATGGTTTCCCCTTTCCCAACTCCTCCCAGATCCCCTACCTTCCCACCCACCTAACCACATGTCCTTTCTCTCTTGCTCTCTAGAAAATAAACAGGCAAACAAATGAACAAGCAAAAAACCCAAACAAGCCACAATACAAAGACAAGAAAGAAAAATGCAAGTATCACACGCATACACATATACACACACAATCCATCAAAACACAAAATCAGCAGTGATAACGTAAAAGTTAAAAGGCTAGTAAGACAAAAACAAAGCAATATAAGATAACAAGTCTATAAAAATACTATTGATTTCATTTTGTGTTGGCCATTTACTGCTTCCCTTACCTCACTGCCAAAAGACAGCAGGCCAAATCTCATGACAATTTTCATTGTGACACCTAGAAATGGTCCTAGGATCTAGTGGGTAGAGTTGAAGGACTCCATTACAGTCCACAAAGAGAATAACCCATGCTGCATGTGTTGCAATGGCTGAGGGACATTCTGGCTAATTGTAGAGTCTGGAGGTGCATGGTTATTCACAAGAGACCTCAGTTTATTAGCATTACCACTGACTTTCACTGACACAAAATGCACTTTCATCTTGCTTTGCTTTTCATGTATCAAAACACCAAAAGGAGAAATTAAGAACAATAAATGGGCTCAGAGTTCATTGAGATGCATTTAACTTTGTGCCTGAGATACACTCAAGAAGTGTAAAGTTAAATAGAAAATTAATGGATGAATCAAAACAAAATTCTGTGTGTGTAAACACAAATTCTGAGGGTAAAGTCTATATAACATATTGATGTCCAAGCAGACTTTGAGGAGCTGAGTTCAATTCCCAGGTTACAGGATCCTGACTGTGGTAAACATATGTTTCTTGTCTATCAACAGAAATTTCCACCAACTTCCCTGGTGCTGGTGTGGAGAATGAAGCAGAATTGAGAAACGATCAGAAGCAGCCTAAGAGGTTAAGCAGCCTAAGAGACCTGTGCTTTGTTTCAGTTTTATCATTCTGTATATAAAATAAAACAGGCCAGATACAAAATAATCTTCATTACAATTTATATTTTTTGAAAATATTTTATTATTTCATGTGCATGGATATTTTGCATGCATGTATGTCTGTACACTGCTTGCATGCATGATGCCTCAGAGGTCAGAAGAGTGTCTCAGATACCCTGTGACTGGAGCTATAAATGTTTGTTAGAAGCCATGTACATGCTGGGAATCAAACCAAGATTGTCTGAAAGAACAGCCAATGCTATTAACTACTGAGACATATCTCCAGACCCTCAATTCATCTTCTCAATATATAAATGTACGTGTGTGTGTGTGTGTGTATGTGTGCATGTGTGTATGTCTCTGTGTGTGTATGTGTGTAATCTGTGTGTAGGCATATATACACATTGTTTTTAGTTGCTGAAATACTGATGCCAAGATTCCTTCAATACATATTTTCCCCTTTCAGTTGTTTCTGGCTAACCTTATTTTGTTGTTGTTCTTGTTGTTACTGCTATAAAAGGCTCAAGTCTTATTTTAAGTACTCCTTCTAAATGTGATACTTGAAACCAGTGTTGTCTCCTTCTAATAGCTGAAATCTTGTAGTGAAAGAAACAGAAATTGGCTTATTTTCATTCCTTAAAACTATTGCTTTGTAAAGATGTATTCTGAGTCCTTTGAACAGCTGCTTCTGTGTCTACTGGAACATCTGACAGTACAAGAGATTTTCCTGCTTTGTGTTAAATGGAGTACATGTTAATTGCAATCCCCTACTGGTAAAGAAAGATATTTTAAAGTGAAGTCTCTGTAAAAGCTTAAAAAATTATAATGTGTGTTGGCAAGGTAGCTAGGTGGGTAAAGGGGCTTGCCTCTGAGCCTACTGACCTGAGTTAGGGTCTTGTAGTCCTCTTGGTGTAAGGATCAAATCAACTCCTGCACTCTGATCTCCACATACACTGTGGCACACACGCACATTCACCACCACCCACACAAAACTAAACAAATGTTTAGAAAGTCAACATGAGTCACTGGGTATTAGGATCAAAGTTTGCACTGTTCTGAGTGTCACAAAACTCACTTGCCACACTGAGATTCTAATAACTCACATACTGGAAAATAGAAAACCTCTTGTCATCTTAAGAACCAGTCAACCAACAACCCTTTCTTGATTTATAATATCTTCATTTAGTAATATAATTTGAGAATGATTATGACCTCTCAAAATGGAAATTAGTTTTCCCCAGAGACTGATCTATGGAATTTCGATGTGGGGATTTTGAACAACTGCAGATACGTTATCTCTCTTGAATCTGATGCTTAAATATCTTTGATAGCAAGAAATACTGTCTTCAGATTTGAGCTATAGTATTCAAGAGAAGTGCCTAGCTGTGAACTACTTTACCCAGTCATCCTTTCTAACCCCAACTCCAACTGCCTATTCAGAACTGAAACTACAGCTTGACAATTGCTTTATTAAATTCAGCTTATTTTATCATGCATGGTTATTGTGACAAAACTATCTTAACTTACAGCAACTGAATGTTGAGGCCTAGTGAATGCTGTTATAAAGTCCTTCAGATAAGGAATGTTGCATAAAATAATTTACTTCAGGACTTGAATTTGGAAACATCATAACTATTCATTTGTATACATGACACTCTAAAATTGGTTACTGTGAGCCTAGGTCATATGATCATTTTTTTCAATTCTGTGTCTTTTCTTGAGAATGTTTGTAACTTTGCTTGTTCCCTAAAGTACATAAACAACAGTAATAATAATAATAAGCATTTAAATATTTGACTTCAGTTGGATCTTGGGTTCTTGAATACTAATTGGGAATATATTGAATTCACACCTAATAAATCATGAAGCAGGAGGGTTTATATCCTAGGTTTAAACCATGTGAAACACAAGTACCCTCTTCCAGAAATAGCTGTTAGGATGGGTTACCAAGGCACATGATTAAAGAAAAGAAGTTATTCACTTGAAACTGAACAAAGTCTATCCAGTTTATATGTAGACATGTTTGATTTGTTTCTACCTACTGAAGATGCTCATGATAAGCAATGAAGTTTCTCCTTTGGGCATCAATGGAGAGAAGAAGAATCCAGAATTCAAATGACCCCTAATATTACTGGCTTTCTCTGATGTTCAAGAACCCAGAAAGAAATTTCTCCAACCTCATCTTATTTTATTTAAAGAAAAATAATTTAGTTTTTAAAAATAAATTTATTCTAGGTCTATGGAGCTGATAGAAGAGAAAGTGGAAAATAACCTTGAATGCATTTGCACAGGTGACAACTTCTTGAATAGAACTCCAGTCGTATAGACACTAAGACTGATGATCAATAAATGGGATCTCCTGAAACTGAGAAGCTTCTGTAAAGGACATGGTAAATAAGACAAATTGGCAGCCTACAGAATGGGAAAAGATCTTCACATCTGATAGACGGCTGATTTCCAAAATATATAAAGAACTCAAGAAACTAGACATCAAAATACCAAATAATCTAATTAATACCTGGGGTACAAATCTAAACAGAGAATTTTCAATGGAAGAATCCCAAATGCCTGAGAAACACTTAAAGAAATGTACAACATCGTTAGGTATCAGGGAAATGCAAATCAAAATGACTCTGAGGTTCTATATTATACCAGTAACAATTCCTATGAAAAACAGAAGTGCCAGCTTATGTTGCAGAGGATGTGGAGCAAGGGGAGTACTCCTCCATTGCTGGTCAGAGTGAAAACTTGTACAGCCGCTATGGAAATCAATATGGTGGTTTCTCAGAAAATTGGGAATCAATCTACCTTAAGACCCAGATATTACTCTTGGGCATATATCCAAAGGATGATCCATCCTATGACAAAGACACTTGCTCAACTATGTTCCTGGCAGCTTTATTTGAGCCAAAAACCTGGAAATAACCTAGATGCCCCTCGACTGAAGAATGGATAAATAAAATGTGGCACATTCACAATAGAATATTACTTAGCTGTTAAAAATAATGACATCATGAAATTTTAAGGTAAATGGGTGGAACTAGAAAAAAACATCCTGAGTGAGGTAACCCAGACTCAGAAAGACAAACATGGTATATACTCATTTATAAGTGGATATTAGTTTTAAAGTAAAGGATAACCATGCTACAACCTACAAACACAGAGAGGCTATGTAATAAGGAGGGCCCAAGGCAGGATACATGAATCTCCTTGGGAAGGGAAAATAGAAAAGATCTTCTGGGTGGCTTGGGGGTGGGTGGGGATGGGAACACGAAGAATCTAGTTCAGGGGTGGATGGAGGAGAAGAGTACTGAAAGAGATGATCAGAAATGGGAGATATTTCAGGGTCAGATAGAAACCTGGTGCAAGGGAAACTCCCAGGAATTTAAAAGGATGACCCCAGCTAAGACTCTTACCAATAGTGGATATGTAGCCTGAACCGGCAATCTCCAGTGACCAGGCAAGACTCCCAGTGGAGGAACTGTACACCAACCCAGACATAATCTTTGACCTACAGTCTGTCCTGCCTATGAGGTGTGCTGGGGGAAGGGTGGCACAGAGTTTGAGGGAGTGACCAACCAATGACTGGCCCAGTCTGAGACCCATGCTGGGAGAGTGAGCCCACCCCTGGCACTGCCTGGAGTGCCAGGGCACAGAGGCTGGATGGCCCAGAGACCTAGGATAGAATCAAATATAGCTGAAGAAAAAAAATGTCAATATGATGATGCCTAATGATGGTCTGCTATACTCATAGATTGATGACTACACTATTGTTATCAGAGAGCCTTCATCCAGTAACTGATGGAAATAGATGCAGAGACCCACAGCCAAATATTAGACTCGGGGAATGCTTATGAAGAGAAGGAGGAAAGATTGTATGGTTCAGAGGACATTATAAGGAAAAACACAGAAACAACTAACCTGGCCTCATAGGGGCTCACAGAGTTTGAACTGACAGCCAGGAAGTCTGCATGGGACGGGCCTAGGCCCTCTGTGTATATGACAGTTTTGTAGCTTTGTCTACTTGTAGGACTCCTAATGGTGGGAGCAGGGTTGTTTCTAATGCTTTGGCTGGCTTTTGGGAACTCATCTTCATACTGGATTGGCTTGCCCAGGCTTAATACAAGGGGAGATGCTTAGTTCTACTGCAACTTGATCTGCCATGCTTCATTGATAGCCATGAGAGGCCTGCCCCTCTCTGAAAAGAAACAAAGGAGGAGTGGATGGAGGGAAGGAGGATGGGAGGGGAGGAGGTGGAGAGAGAATGGGATCAGAAGGGGGGCGTACTGTGGTCGGTATGTAAAATAAATAAATTTAAATAAAAAATATTTATTTCTATTCTTTGAGAATCTCAAAAATGTGTGTTATGAAATCTGATCATTCCTTGGGTATATGCCCAAGAGTAGTATATCTGGGTCTTGAGGAAGATTGATTCCCAATTTTCTGAGAAACCGTCACACTGATTAGTTCTGTACCAGTGTCTGTACCAATTTGCACTCCCACCAACAGTGCAGGAGTGTTCCTCTTGCTCCATAACCTCTCCAACATAAGCTGTCTACAGAGCTTTTGATCTTAGCCATTCTGATAGATGTAAGATGGTATCTCAAAGTCATTTTGATTTGTATCTCCCTGATAATTAAGGATGCTGAGCAATTTCATGAATGTCTTTTGGCCATTTGAAATTCTTCCCTTGAGAATTCTCTATTTAGCTCTATGGCCCATTTTTTAATTGGATTGTTTGTTATTTTGATGTCTAGTTTCTTGAGTTCTTAATATATTTTGGAGATCAGCCCTCTGTCAGATGTGGGGTTGGTGACTGGTAAATACCCTGTCATCACAGAGCTGTTCTCCAATGACTGATGGAAGCAGATACAGAGATCCACAGCCAATCACCAGACAGAGATCCAGGAGTCCAATCAAAGAGAGAGAAGAGGAATTCTATGAGCAAGTGCATCAGGATCATGATGGGGGAAAATGCAGAGACGACAAAGCAAACTAGAGGGAACTCATGAAAGTTGGATCAATGTCTGTGGAGCCTACATGGGACTGGACTAGGTCCTCTGCATGGTGAGACAATTGTATAGCTTGATCTGCTTGGGAGACCCCCTGGCAGTAGGATCAGAATCCATCTCAGGTGCACAAGTGGCTTTTTGGAACCCACTACCTATGTTGGGACACCTCTTGCAGTCTTGAGGCAAGGGGAAGAGCTTGGACTTGCCTCTTTGGATCTGCTTGGGAGGCCTTGCTTTCATGTGGGTCGGATTGGGGGATGGGTTGGGAGGGGGTGGGAGGAGGGAAGAGGGGGATCTTTGATTGGTATGTAAAATGAATGATAATTTTTTCTTAATTAAAAAAGGGAAAAATATGATCATATGTACTCTCCATTTCCCCTGTGCCATCTCACCCATACCCTACTCCCACCTCCCTCCTAACTTATCTCTTGCTACTTTTCTTTCTTCCTTCCTCCCTCCCTCCTTCCCTCCCTTCCTTCCTTCCTTCCTTCCTTCCTTCCTCTCTTCCTTTCTTCCCTTTTT
>CABHPQ010170155.1:0-22827 GCA_902168405.1 Peromyscus aztecus
TCGGGGGCTAGAGAAGGCTCCCAGCTCAGGAGCTGAACATGCCAAACAGGATACAATTGACCTTCATTAGGAACAAAGGAAGAAAGAAACAAGTAGTATTAATATTAATAATACCATTTGCATAATTGCCTAATGATTGAAACATTTCTGTCTGGGATGAATAAACTGTCACTTTTCAGTCCAGCCTATGCTACCTAGCAAGGTCTAGATGGCCACTCTCATTTATTTTAATTAAAATCCCACTTGGGCCAATTACTCAGAAATAGACCCTCTCTCCCTGAAGCCTGTCTAGTCATTAGAGGGTATTGTCCCACAGCTTGGCTGAATGTCTTCTCAGCTGTCAGAGACACAAACAGATGCAGAGAAGGGCAATCTAAATAATGGAGAATGTTTAAAGACCACTATTCACTTTTCTCTGTGGGAGCAAATTTTATGTAAATTAATATAAACCACTAAAGTAAATAGCAATATATATGCTATTTATTTATATAAATATATAAATATATATGCACATATTCGTCCTGTTGATGGATTGATGCAGGATTTTATCCTATTACTATATACAGCTGAGAATCTCCTCTTCACCCCAGAGATAATGGTCGTAACAATCAGATAATCCCTGAGGATTATCACTAAGCCCTCCTGGCTATATGTCACTGACATTGAAAACTTGAAATTATTCAAAGAAACTGAGGGGAGAGGGACCTAAAAACCTGCTGGCATCTATTTGCCCAAATATGTTTTGCTGTGGTTTTGAGATGACATCCCTCATACTTTGCAAGAGGAAAAATCCAGATTGTCTTTATCTAAATGGAGCACAGCAGTTGCCTCTAATTAGCCTCCTAATTGGCTACTTGTGGGGCTCACTGGATTGATGGCTCATTGGCTCCAGTGCCCTGTAGCTTTTCATCCAGAGAAGCTATGGGAGCCACTTTCATGGCCTGCTCTGCTTGCTGAGAAAACTCCTCCTGGGTCTGAACCTGTGCACAGAGAGCTGGGTGCATTAATCCTTTTACCGAGACTAAAGTAAAAGTCAATGGTGTGAAAATTATCTAAATGCAACATTATTCCCCTTTGACACTGATTTTCAGTTAGTTGGTTTTCATTGGTATTTCATGGGAAGAATATTCCTATTGATAGTCTCACATAGTACAAGAGGAAATTGCCAGAAACAGACAAGGTTAAAGAGACTGAAGATATGGTTCAGTCAGGAAAGTGTTTGCCACACAAGCATGGCAGCCTGAGTTCTGGTACCCAACACCCGTAAGGACCCAGGCACAGAGGTGTGTAATCCCTACACTAAGGAGACAGACGGAAACGAAACAGTCCCTGGTCCCTAGGGCTCACTGCCCAGCTAGTCTAGCCTGATTGCTGAGCCACAAATTCAGTAAGAGAATCTCATCTCAAAAAACAAAGAGAGCGATTGAGGAAGACACCCAAAATTGACTCTGGCTTACACACACACACACACACACACACACACACACACATCTGTATATACACACACATACATCTATACACATATACACACACATCTGTACACATACACATGAATATGTACACACAAAAGAAATTTAAAAATACATATCATATGAATGCCATGGTGTTTTTCAAATGTTTTGACACAGGAGCTCACTCTAGCCCAGGCTGGCCTCAAACTCATTCTGTAGGTAAGGTTGGTCTTGAACTCAATACAAAATCCAACCTGGCCTCAAACTTGGCAATCCTGCTTCAGCCTCCCGTATGCTGGGATTATAGGCACATGGCACCATGTCTAGCTCATATTCTTGTAACATAATTGATCTTTCTTGCCTTTCTGTTTGAAGGAGAATAATTCACTACACTCAGATTGTCTTAGATACTGTAGACAGAAATTGTGTACTGTATACCTCAAAAAAGTTGAAGAAAGAATTTTGAATGTTTTGCCACTAAGAAATGAGAAAGGTATAATTTCTCACCCAAGTACACAATATAAACACATATTGAAACATTGCACAGTTCCTCATTAATACATGCACTCTTATGGTTGTGTATCAGTTAAAAATTAACTCATTTTTAAAGAATATACTAACAAACATTGAAAAGCAAGCATGCATAGTGTACTGTGACTAGTGTGGCTTGGAAAGTGGAAGAAAAATAAAGAATTACATATGTAATTCATGTGTGATTCAATCAGCTTATACATTCACGGTTACAGGCCCGGTGAACTAAAACAGTGAGCATTCATTGTTGAAAGCATCCATCATGCATTCCCACAAGCTGTCTCCACATGTACAGTTGAACTAGGAAGGAATGGCTGGTCCGGTGTGATGGAGCTTAAATTTAGCAGTGGAAGGGAATTTACAATGAGGTTTAAATGGAGACATGAAGCATTCAGCAAATACAAAAATAGGATCCCTGTGGATCGCTATATCAGAAGTGAGCTTGCTAGAAGATTAAAAACTGGAGCTTGTCTGGGAGCTCAGGTGACAGCCCATGGTTGTTGTACATCTGCTATGCTGGGCTGGGCTGGCTGGGCCTAGTGAATAGGCAACACAAAGGATAGGGTTCTTAACCAGCAAGGGCAAGAGATGGGTATTTAAGCTTGTGCTACAAAGCCAGAATGGCTAAGAGTAAGAAGGAAAATAAAAGAGAAGTGACAATGGAGGTCCGGAGGAGAAATGAAAATGGAGGGCAGGAAGTTGGGCATGTCAGAGAAGGCTTTAAGAGTGGGTGTTAAACAGATCCTACTGTGAAAACAGCCAAGGCACCAAGAGATGCTGGGACACAAGGAAGTGCTACCAAGGACACCTTAGGGCAAGTACCTCTGGGATTCAGGAATTCCTCATTTACTACAAGGGGACCACCCAGCAGGACAGGCAAAGAAGAGGAAAAGCCACCACGGGAAGACAGGAGACATGGGTAAAGAGATGCCTGCTAAGCTGTCTGTTAAACACGAGTGAAAAGGCAAGGGGCAGGAGAGTGGACCCAGGACTTCTGACGAGGGAGTAGCCTGGTGGATGCAGAGACTGTCAGGAGGCACAGTCTCCCCAGGACTGTGGGAACTGACTTATAACCCATCTGATTGGCTGTGGGTCTGATCATTTCTACAGTGAGTCAGGAAACAGGCAAAGGACAGCAGTAGGGTTGAGCAGAGTTTCCTAGAGTCTATGTGTAGATTCTCCAGCCCTGTGCCCTCCAGAAGCAGGACACACAGTGTCTGTGGTTACAGCTAGGGAAAACAGCACCCCCAGGAAACTAGATGCTCATCGAGGAGGAGCCTGGCTGTATCTGAAATCACAGCAACACCAATGATACTTCAGCTGTGTTTTATCTTCTGTGATGCAAACACTGTCGACAATTATGCTGTCCTTTTTCCGTCATTGAGACATAATCCTGGTGTTGCTTGTTGGTGGCATTCATCTCATCAATGCAGAACACTTTGATAAAATTTTCCTAGACAGCCATTATGGCCTGGGCATGTCATCCCAGTGTTTGGGAGGAGGGGGCAGGATGAATTCAATGAACCCAGCCACTAAAAAACAAAAACTAAAAAACTAATCTATACCATTCCTGGGTATATAGCTGAGGGACCCTGAGGCAACATGCCATAGAGACACCTGCACATCCATGCTTATTGCCATACTAGTCATTATGAATTATAGAGTCAGCCTCCTCGTCTGCTAACGAATGGATAAAGAAAATGTGATATATATATACATATATGTGTGTGTATATATATACATATATATATATATGAGTTGTATTTGGTAATAACAAAATTGTATGTTTAGTCATATCCTAGTTACATTTTCTGTTGCTATGATAAAACATTGACCAAAAACAACTTGAAAAAGAAAGGGTTTATTTCAGTTTACAGGCTGGATGCCATCACCAAGGGGAAGCCAAAGTGGAACTCAAGTCTGAACTTGAAGGCAGGCATTGAAGAGGCCATGCAGGAATGCTGTGCACTGGCTTGCTCCCCTTGCTTGCTCAGACATCTTTCATGTACACTCTAGGACCACCTGCCCAGGGGTGGTACCGTCCACAGCGGACTGGGCTCTCCTACTCAATCATCCCTCAAGACAGTGTCCCACAGGCTTGCCTACAGACCGACCTGACGGAGGCATTTCCTCAGTGAGAATCCTTTCCCCAGATGACTCTAGCTTGTGTGAAGTTGACAGAAAACCAAGCAGCAGAGTACACATTGACCTGCTTGCACACACAGGTCACCTCACTCTCATGTGTGTTGGAGTCCCTCAAACACACACACACACACACACACACACACACACACACACACACACACACAGCCTCTGCCAGGGTCCTGCCTGATTCTCCATCCCTTCTTTTCTCCTCTTTCTGTGTGGAGCATGTTGATGTGTGAAACAATCTCATCTGCCCACTTCTAAAAGATTCTCTGTGGAAACCCGCTAGAGTGTAGGTATTTTGAGAGCAAAGATTCTTCTAGCTTCATGCTACGTCCATGGCACACACAAGGTTGACTGATCACCGACTGAGGGTTCGGATTCTTGGTTACACCCTTCGGTTATTAACTGTTAGCAAATTCTTATCAAAATTGAATTAAAGCCCACCAAAGTTACTTTACAGATCCAGAAGGGTAAAATGCCATGAGACACTGTCTTTGTTATCTTAACGCCAGTGGTCATTTTAGTGCGGCGAGGACATCCGGAGCCCTGTAGGAATTGGTCCTGCCAATGCTTCTTCACTTTCAGCCTGATCTGACTCCCTAGCCAGTTGGTCATCAACAGCAGACGTGAAGACAGCTCAGCCCTGAGTCCTCTCAGATCCAGTAAGAAGGATCACTCTGCTTTGTCCTTCAACAACTTAATTTACTTGAAGAAGGAAAGTGGTTAAAGTCAACCTTTAGAAATGTTATTTTGAGAGAAAGAGTTGCAGGAAGTCAAAAGGGATGCTCTTTATTTGTAACAAAGTCATGCACACAGAAGATTTATGCAAATTGAACTACTTGCTGAATTATTGACGCCACACAAAATATCACAACAGATTTGTCCCTGAACATTTACATAGATTCATAATATACTAGGGTATAAAAATCAAAGAGTTTAGTTGAACTCAGCAAACCCACCTCCTGCTTTGAGCTCAGCATTAAGAGCTACATACAGCACAGTTTTGATTTCCCAGCAAGCCTTCGGTAGGAGTCTACAGCAGAAGTAAACTGTGCTGAGACCTGTGGGAGAACACTGTTTAGTTCACGGAGAGTTCCTTACAGTGCCCTCTAGTGAAAGGCACAGGGTAATACACTTTACAGAGAGCTGTAGAGACTGGATTAGTTTGCGCATGAGTCTGGAAGTGAGCATGCATACTCAAAATACTATAGTCATAAGCATGGGAAGTTTCAAAGGGAAGTTCAGTTTCAAAATTGGAAAATGAAAAAGTTTATAATTTAATTGAGGTGATATTAAGAAAACACAGGCTTGCCCAGCCATGTTCGGTTGGAGGATTTTCTCTTCATTCTTCATGCTCACCAGTGTGATGTTTCAAGTTTGACAGGATGGTCTCTGTTATTGTGATTTTAGAAAGTATTTCTCACAGACACTTGGAAATATTAAACAAAACCATCGGGATACAGGCCACGCTCGTCTAAAGAGGCAGAAAATAGCATTTTCTCGGGTATGTCACTTACTCCTTTGCCTCTCCGCATCAGCACAGCTCATGGAGGAGTTACAGTAATGTCCTCCCTCTGAACAGGAACTACCCCTGGCCTTGCTGAACATGCTGGAAGTGGATCCAGAGTTCAGCTATTGGAGAATTCTATGCCTCCTTTTATTAATATTTCTCTACTGTCACCAAACACAATGATAATAGTCTCTCACGCAGGCCACTTTTGACACGTTCTTGAAGTATATGTGTTTCTCATGGAAAGAAGTCCCTGCTTTCCACATCCGAAAAGAATATTTACATGTTCTCTGGGCACTGCACCACAGAGGATGGAGATCAGCTTTATTTCCCATCTGCATTCAAATACTCCTTCAG
This sequence comes from Peromyscus aztecus, assembly GCA_902168405.1. Taxonomy (NCBI): domain Eukaryota; kingdom Metazoa; phylum Chordata; class Mammalia; order Rodentia; family Cricetidae; genus Peromyscus; species Peromyscus aztecus. The sequence continues at coordinate 5,998 of CABHPQ010170155.1, forward strand.
GCATCTGCCCACATCGCTGTGTTTCATCTTCTCTGTGAATACTTCATCAAAGACTCGCTTCTGCTTCGGAGTGAAGTAGTTGATCCAATCACCCACCACTCCTAGAAACACGTGAAATCTATCAGGCAAGAAGCAACCTAAACCACAGCACTCACAGGAAATCTATCAGCTGTGCGATCACGTGGAGCAGTGGCTCTCTCCCGGCGAGAAGATGATGGGGACTGTTTTTCACTTACTCATTTGGTGTTTCTAATTATTACTGTGGTAGCTGTCTGTTAATTTCTACAGTTCATAATTACTTATTTAAAGAACGATTTACAATATACAAACATGTATTTCCTGGAGTAGTCAAGAACATTCTAGTCCAACTGTGACAAAATCGTAAGTGAGGCAATGTGAGCACAGTGATATTCACCCCCTGGGTGCTTGCACAGTGGAAGTTGAGTTGGGAATCACTATAGAGATGGAGAGCTCACCTTATTTTCAGAAACCTTTTCCTATAAAATTAACAATGGAGAATTGGGCACATAAACACCAGTCATACAAGACGTTTGGTGATAAGTATACACGGTCTGCTAGCCTCTCTTAATTTGAAACATCACATTTCTCAACCCCTCAGAACTGACTCTCTCTCTTCCATTATGCTCCCCTCATCCTTGGGGGCTCAGGTTCCATCCCTGGGGTCTCCGTGTCTTAGGGCCAATGGTACATTATTTTACCTCTACCCTGTTTTCTGTGCTCTCTTGTTTCCAATTAGTTTGCAAACCCTTGCAAGCAGGGGACTATAATAATGTATTCTTTGTGTGTAACCAAGAGCTAGGCATCTTACATCATGTGTTAAGAAAACATACGGCTGGACTGAGTACTGGACAATGTCACCTACAGAAAAGAAATGTATTATATTCTAGGAATGGCTTCTTTCTCACATTTCGTGTATTTTATTGAAAAACATTGATATTATATATATTTTTTTTTTAGGCAGGGTCAAGTTACATAGTTCTGGTTTGCTTAGAAAACACATATTATGTGGATCAGGTTGGCCTCAAATCTGCCTACCTCTGCCTCTAGAGTGCTAGGATTAAAGATGTGAGCAATCATGCCCAGCCCATATGAAAATTAATATACTGAGATTATATTAAGATAGACATCATGAATCTGAACTCAGAAAACTATGGCCTGTGGGACAAAACTTGCTCACCATTTGTGTTTTGGGTTTTGTTATTGTTGCTGCTGGTATTTTAAAGATGTATTATTTTATGTGTATAAGTGTTTTTACCTCAGTGAGTGTGTCCAGTAGGAGCTAGTCTTCCACGTTTACATCCAACACAAGGAAAACACACATGGTGGAACTCACATGCTGTTAGTTACAGGTAGTGGTGGTGGGGTTTCATCTGAGGATGTTTGCCAGGGTTACAACTGTGGTAGGTTGGGGGATGGGGGAAGTTAACCACCACTGGATGTCTCACATGTTTATGGGGTGAGATCTGAGAACAGTGATTGCTTTGTGAACAGGACTCTTAAAGGGTGAGGTAATAAAGCACCTCACTGTGAGGCCGCACAGCTCCCTCCTTTCTCACTCTCACATTTACACAACCTCTCACAATCTTTCCCTTCTTCTCTTTGCTCCTTGCTAATACACACCCTCCTCTGAGCTCTGCGGTCCCCTCTCCATCTCCTCTCGAGAATCCCCCTGACCTTTCCCAGTCCTGCCTCTCTCAAACTACCATGCTGTCTTCTCCTCTGCATTTTCACAGCTCATGCAGAGTGGCCTTTACCGCTCTTCTTCTCTTGTCAAGCCTTCCCATCTTCACCACCGTGGGAACTGCTCGGAGCTCATGAACAACTGACAGGTCTCCCCCTGTGTGACTCCAGCTTTCTGCCTGATTCTGGCCTGTGTCTTTTCTTGGCTCCCTTTGGACTGCTTCATTCTTGTGGGTATTAAAGCCCCCTGGGAACCATCTTCTGTCACTCGTGCCACAGCTCTTGGCTCTCTCCCGGATGACTTCTGGACTAATCCACACAAGCAGGACTTCTGTCACTGTCCCCGGGGTGACTCACCTGTTTCTCACCTAAACAGTTTATCAGCATCTTGCTTAGCTCTTCTGCCTTACTTCCATGCTCTCCTAATCGTGGTTATACCTGCCTCTACCACTTTATAGCACACAGGCCTGTGTCTGTGGTTCCTTCTTCAGCCGGAACAAAAGAGGTTGGGGAGAGAAAGGAGAAGATAGGAGCGGGAAGAAAGGGGAGGGGAGGAGAGGGAAGGAAGGGGAGGGGAGGGGAGGGGAGAGGAGAAGGAGGAAGGAGGGCAGCGGAGGAAAAGAGGACAGGGCTTCTCATGAAGTTTGAGCTCTGTGGCACCACTGTCTTCTCATCTCCCACAACCTGCTTCATACGTATTCCATGTAGCACAGCAGTCCCTTTTATCTTCCAGCACGGACCATGTGATTCAGCTGTGGTTCTGACCCCCTCTCTGCCATTGACTCTCCCCAGAAAGCATTCATCTCCCATCATTTTCATAACCATTTCTCAAACTTTCAGTCTCAGATCTACTGGGACCTCCCCTCCTTTACAGGAGAAATATGATCCTGCCCCCACACCCTTGACCCACAGCTGTTGTGGAATATTCCTTTACACTATGTGAAGATGCGTCATTGTGATTGGTTTAATAAAGAGTTGAATGGCCAATAGCTAGGCAGGAAGAGGTTAGGTGGGACTTCTGGGAACAGAGAGGACTCGGAGAGGAAGAAAGGCAGAGACTAGCCAGACAAAGAGAAAGCAGGATGAGAAGTACAGAGTAAAAGTAATCAGGCCACGTAAAAGTATGTAGATTAACAGATATGGGTTAATTTATAAGAACTAGTTAGGAACAAGCCTAAGCTATAGGCCAAGACTTCATAATTAATAAGTCTTCATGTGGTTATTTGTGAGCTGGCTGGTGGGACAGAGAAAGACTCTCAACACAGTCCTAGTCACAGCTGCTCATTCTATTAGCATTGTGCATTTCTGTCTAGAATATGAATGTTTGGAGAACAGATGCTGTGTTTTACTCAATATTTGTGTATTAGTTCCAGAATTAATAGCTTATTAATATTTACTGAGTTGAATGCTTGGCTCCTTTTTAAGCCTTGGTTTTGTGACTTTGCATAAATAAGACTAAATTACAATAATAGAAAAGTTAAGATAATATCCATTTTACACATGAGTTGGCAAATATTTGCTGTGTGTGTGTGGGGGGGTTATATTCAGTTGGGCCAAAGAAGGGAAATAAATATTTGCTTTTTAGTAAGAATCATGCATGCATATATACATATAAAACATTTTTGCCTTTACAAGTCATAAAACATTTCTCCTGTGTATCTGGATAAAAATTTATACACTTCAAAACAGTTCTAGAGGCTGCAGAGGTTGCTCAGAGGTTAACAACACCAGCTACTCTCACAGAGAACCTGGGTTCAGTTCCCAGTACCCACAACCAACTGTTAAACTCCACTTTTAGGGGATCCAATGCCCCGTCTGGCACTGAACCCACATAGTACAGATACACATGAGGACAGAACATTCTTACACATAAATCTTTTTTTTTTTTTAAGATTCTACATTCAGAATTTCCCTACTTGCTTCTAATTCAAACCTGGAGAATTATTGGGGAAGGGGATTTAATTCCTTTTCTTATATTTCTGTGCACACAAGCAGTGGAAGGTCCATTGTGAAGAAATGAGGCACACAAAGCTCAGTGAGAGTTTTAATCACAATCACGTCATCCTTCTGGACACAGAGGAAATTGGTTCCAGAATAATCCTTCTTTACACTGTGAAAATGTGTTACTCTCATGGTTAATAAAAAGCTGATTGGCCGATAGCTAGGCAGGATTTCAGGGCAGAGAGAATGCTGGGAAGGAGAAAGATGGAGTCTGAGGGACCTCCAGTCAGACATGGAGGAAGCAGGAGATGAGTATGCTGTACTGAGAAAAGGTACTGCCACATGGCAAAGGATAGATTAAAAAAATATGGGTTAATTTAAAATGTAAGAGTTAGCTAGTAACAAGCCTGAGCTAGCAGCTGAGCATTTATAATTAGTAAATAGTCTCTCTGAGCAGTTATTTGGGAGCCAGCTGCTGGGACACAAAGAAACTCTGCCTACACCAGAATTCTCTGTCACCAACATTCTGAGATGCACATTGCTTATATAAAGTGGCATCTAACCTCTGCTTATATAAAACCTGTAGATAACCTATGAAATCCTTCCATTGCCATGAATCATCTTTACATTATTAACTACAGTCTCAACACCACGCACATAATAGCTACTTGCTATTGTTTAGGAATCAATGAAAACAGAAGTCTGCACATACTCAGTATGGTGACAATTATTTTCTTTCAAGTATTTTCAATCTTCATGACTGACTCCTAGATGAGGAAAGAAGCTGTAGAAAGAGAGAGCCAAATGCACTCTCCAGTGGGAACTCAGATGCAGCCATCTCCTCCCCACTTACCTTTTCTGAACACCAGGTTCCTGTTGGATGTGAGGGCACAGATGGTGTGATTAGGATCACAGTTTTCTTTAACTGTATTGCTTTTCATTTCACTGAACGATGTGTTCTGAGCGATCTTACTCATCTCACTGTCATTCACACTGATGCCAAGGAAAGCAGTTATTTTCTTTAGACTCTTAGCAAAATCCTGAACAATAAGAAAATTAAGGAAAGTAAGTATGCCTCTTATCTGAATACTAAATTCATTCCTTCAAATTTGAAAGCAAAATTCATCCACTGTTTGGTTTGGCAGTATTTCACTAGTCATCCCAGTTTTCCTGGATCTCACTCTGTAGACCAGGCTGGCCTCGAACTCACAGAGATCCACCTGCCTCTGCCTCCTGAGTGCTGGGATTGAAGGCGTGCGCCACCCCACTCAGTTTTCATCCCCCGACTTTTAACTTAAGTTGGTTTCAGCAAAGGCTGATGGAGAAGACTTACATTCTTCATTTCTTCATAGAATAGGAAGAGGACGTTTTTATCATTTTTGTGTTTTTCCCAGCTCAAAACATGATCAAACCAGGAACCATATACAACTGGAAGAGAAGTACATTATGATGTTACTGGTTACAAGGGTGGCTTCACCCCACATCTGGCTTCTTCCAGCTTCAGCAAAGTGGTCAGCCAGAGCACTTGCTCATTAGTCTGGAGTGAGACCGTCCAGAAGAGATCATTTCACTGTTATTTCACCCAGGTGTATGAGATGCTGGTGGCCACATCTTCTCACAATACTCTGCGTATTTTATTTTCTTATTTCTAGTAAATATTTTTTATCACCATGAAAAGTAACAGTGAAATAAAAACATGTTTTTCTCAAAATTTGTATTCTGAACTTTTTAAGCTTCTCTAAGGAAACATTAAATGTCAGTCATTTTGTTTCTTTAAGTGACATTCAGAATTCCAGGTTTTCATCACAAACATTTTTAAACTTTTCTCTTGAGCCATGATCTCACTGTGTAGCCAGGGGTAGTTCTGAGGCTCATGGTTATCCTCCTGCCTCAGCCTCTCAAGTGCTGAGATTATAGCCATGAGCTATCACAGCCAGTTTTAAAACTCCTTTTTTTAAAGGGCTGTTACAATGGTTATATATTTATTGTCTAAAAATTTAAACTAAATAAAAAACATAATAAATTTAAAAAATACTCTATTTAACATATCTTAGTTTAAGACTGAACAATTCAGCCTTAGGAATTTATCTGCGATTGCTATTATTATTATCTCTTTATTTTGTTGTCAAATGATAGCCTTGAAAAATTCTTCCAGCTCAAACGTACAATATCCTTCAGTGTAACCGTTTTAGCAGTGATGATGAGAAAGGAAAGCTTGCTCTTGTCTCGGGACATCCGCTCACTGAAACCTCGACACACAAAGCAGAGTAACGTTAAATGACCCTTCCGAATGTCATTGTCCCCCAGACACCAGCTCTGGCTTGTATCTCAGTGTCAAAGGTGCTGGGTGGAAAACTCCTGCATCTGCTCCCTCTTCACTCAGCAAACCAGAGTGAAGGCAGCCCCGAGTGCCTGCTAGTCACTGCACAGGATGGTTTGAACATCAAAGTTTGGAATAAATTATATATAATATAATTACAATATAATTAACTCCTAACTGCAATTTTTGGTGATTTCAGATTTTGAGGAAACAAAATGCAAATAAATAATCCTATACATACATATTTCTCTTTGTTAATTCATTCATTCTCACAATAATGAGTTTCATTGTGACATTTTCATACATGTACACTATTATTATGTGCTATTTCTCTCTCTCACACACACACACACACACACACACACACACACACACACACTGAAATCTAGATTCCACTTGTGAGAGAAAACACATGGTGTTTGTCTTTCTGAGTCTGACTTATTTTGTCATGTATTTTTAAACCAGGAAATTCTGGGACTGCTATGATGTCATTACAGAGTTGGCCTTCCACCCAGGCTCCCCCAGGTAGATAGAAAACTCCTCAAAGAGTTGCCTTGCTTTTCCTTGTCACTGCTTCAGCCTGTTTGGGAGTCTTATCCAATATCTTATCTCAGAATTGCCCAAATGACCACTGTGGCAGTGGAGGATTGCTTTTCTAAGAATGGCCACCTTTTTCCCAGACTCAAATACCTTTAGAAGGAAAACTGATTTTTCTCTCATACAGCCTTAAGGAATGAAGGATAATGTCATACCAGAAGGGTCTCAGTCTAAGGTCAATCTGCGCCCTCTACCTCCTACCAGTACCCACAGCCTAGGCCTCCGTATGTTGCCCCTGCCCACAGCTGTGGATGCTGCAAGAGGCCTTGGGACTGCCAGAGAAGCTGTGTCTTGCAGCCAGGGTTCAAGCAGCCTCAGAGTCATGGCCACTGGTTAGACGTAATCAACCTCACCCATTAAGGCTCTTTCAGAAAGAAACGAACTGCCAACGTGCAACAAAGCGAGTTTAAGAATGAATTTCAGGGTTGTACTGACCGTAATTTGAAAGGCAGCTGTTCTATTCATCAGAGATGAATTTATATTCCATCTTTTTCCAAACGGTCAGAGGCCAGCTGAAAGAAGGGGGATGCTGTGCATGCCTTCCTGACTAGCACATGAAAGCATGTTACTACTGCATGTAGAGGAATCCTTAAACTGCTTAGACTTTTCAAGTGACAAATTGAGTTAATTTTTAAATCACAAGCCTCATTTTCCAAGTTGTTAATGAAGCTTCACTGTAAAGAAAATTTAGCTTCTAAAGTAAAGACAAATCCACCTCTGAGAGAAACTGCTTTTCTGCACCTGATTTGTTTTTACAATCACCAGACCCTTCCTCCCTGCTCTCGGCTTTAGTTTATGCCTGAATTACCCTCTTCCCCAGAATGCCCATGGGCAGAGCAGGCTCATGCTCACCCAGTCCATATGCCTGAGAAGTAAGTTAGAAACTTCGCTTGCTAGAAACTTCCAGAAGTCCGTCCCCACCCCCCCACCCCCGTTCCTATAAAACGCAGGTTTCTTTGAGATGTTATGTCCTTTGAATATTCCACATTTCCCTCCTGATCTCAGTGCCCGATCAACCTGGTCTCTTGGCCGCTGTCACTAAGGACACTGTCAGTCATCTGTGTCACCCCTGTCTTGCCGCAGCTGTAATGGCTTTAACAGACAGTTCTCTACTGGCCTTCTGTCCTTGATGTCTTCTCTTCATTGGCTCACTCAGCCGTCTCCTTGGCAATGTTCCTCTGCTAACTCAATGCTTATTTCAATAAACTAAAGAAAAAGAAAAAAGGCACTCAGCAAAACACTTCATCCTCTTCCCTCTTTCTAGTTTCTGCTAGAGGACTTTGTACAAGTCTGTATTTGGACTCTGGATATGTGCTTCCAACCTGTGACTCCAAGGCTCCCTACCCACCTGCATGCATTACCTTAATGCTCTACTCTCTGCACCAGCTGTTTCTGTCTTCACCCGACACCAATTATAATGCAATGTCTTAGGTTCTAGTTTCCAGAAATCACCCTGAAAATATAGCCACTGTATTATATAAAGCAATACTTTCTGCAATGGAGGACTTATGAGATACACAACCCTAAGATAAGGCTTGAGAGGGAACTAGAGGTATATAAAATGTTCAATGTTAAGGTTTTAGTTTCATTGAGCTATTAATGTGGCCTGATATCACCAGAGCATAATTTATAGTTATTGTTTAACTTGACAAGCTACTACCTGGAAGGTAAGTTAGATGATTACCTGAACATCTATCTACATCACTCTATTATCTTTTTATGTAAGTAGGAGCTGAGTGTACACATGAAGACCAGCCCAGGATATCATAGCATCTTCCTTATTAAATAAGCTCCTTGAATACACACCTGTCTCTTGTGAAACTACTCGAAAGTCTCCCGTGTCTAGCAGAATAGCTGAGTGGACTTCTGCGATGGACTGTAGCTGTTACTTAAGTTGAACCTCTGAACAGTCCTGTAAGGTGTGCCTTTTTGTTAGTCTTGTTTTGTATGTGCAGGACAGATCTCAAAGTAGTCTGGGAACTTGTCCAAAGCCACAGAGAATGACGTCAGACAAGATCTGGTGCCACGTCTTCCACCCCAGTCATCTATTCTTTCTACTATGTATCATGTGCAGCAAAGCGAGGAGCACTCTTCAGCGTCCTCAAGCACCCTTACAGGTCACAGGTGTAGCACACCCATGCACCCACGCATCTGCATTGCAGCACAAGCATTCTTTTGCTCTCCCTGCTGTTGTATGGTGATGTTGATTTTTTTTTTCTGAGATGGTGCCAGGTAGCCTCTGCTATCCTTGAACTTGCTATGTAGCCCGGGATCATTAAACTCCTAATCCCCCTTGCATCAGCCTCTCAAGTGCTGGGATTGCATCCTTGTCCTCTAGCTTACAAATAACAGTAAAATCATTGCTCACATTCAAATAAACTTTTTTTTAAAAGCTTTGGTGACAGGGCTTGTGCAGGATAGAGTACCCAGATGTAGGATGTTTATAGATAAGATCTCATTACAACTAAAGATCTATTCATTCACCCAAGGAGATGTAAGAGAAATGCCTGGAAGGTTTTCCAACCAAATTCTACCTTCCTCCCAGATAATCTGCTCTGATGGTCCATCCTCTGCCCTCCTCCCAGATAATCTGCTATGATGGTCCATCCTCTGCCCTCCTCCCAGATAATCTGCTGTGATGGTCCATCCTCTGCCCTCCTCCCAGATAATCTGCTGTGATGGTCCATCCTCTGCCCTCCTCCCAGATAATCTGCTGTGATGGTATGGCGTTCACTGGGTGCAGGTTTCCCCAGCACCAGTTAGCCTTGCTTCATTATGGCCTGGCCTGGCACTTTTTAATGAGTTTGCACAAAGAAAACTAACACGTAGAAGAGGAGCCGGGTTACACTGGTGCTGCCCTGCCTTCCCCATACCTCACGTGGTTGTGTTCCCCTGCTGGGTGCAGAGTCACGGTAGGGACATGACCAGGTTGGAACACAGGAAGCAGAGAGGAGGGGAAGCTATGTCGGGTAAAATGGGAACAACAACAACAAGAAAAAATAGCATTTCCCATCTTGAGAAAAAGCAGACTCGGGGTCTCTTCTGAAAATAAAATTATGTGTTTAGACTGCTTATTCCAAAGATGGACTCAAGGCAGAGAGAGGCATGCTAACCATCTTTAAATATTTAGAGGACAATCATGTGGAAGAAGAATTCATGATCAGGTGACTTTTTAGACTATACACATTGTGGCACCATAGTAAGGAGAAAAATTTGGGAATAAAAATCAAATCTCGGCTCTTCTTTGTCATGTATCCGTGTGTGAGTTATTTGGCCTCCAAAATTTGTCATTCCTTGGAGTTGTAAACAAGGATCACAGCACCTACCACATGAGGTTCCAGTGAGGGTGAAATAAGATAATATGTACCGAGCACTGGGCTGAGCACTAAGCTAAGCATCTCTGTCACGTGGGGTGCACACAGTAGAAGGTAAGGATGAGGCCGTGTGTGACTGCGTGGGGTTTATGAGCCTGGGGCCAGGGGTAGGATGGCCAAGCCGCCACTTGTCTCGGGAGGTTGTGGGAGCGACACAAGACCTGTCAGTCTTGAGGCATCAGGCTTCTGCCAGAGGTGCGGCATTTGTCAGGGAGGAAACTGTATCTGAAAGACGAGTTGAGATGGTAGAGTCTAGCATAGCCCTCTGTGGCTACTGCAGGAGTCACGGCAGACCTCAGGGTAAGGTTACGGTTGCTGTGGCCTCACTGAAACTCACCGGCCAGAGATGAACAATCTGCCAGTGAAGTTGTGAAATTAAAGACCTTCTGGGTCCACTTAGTGCTGGCAGTATTGCACAGAGTAGGCTTCAGTGGGTTAAAACAAGAGTACATGGAATTGGGAGGGGAAGTGGGTGGGGGGAGATAATGGGAAGAGATGGGGGAGAAGTAGGGGGCTGGATTTGACCTAACCACATTATTTACAGGTATGAAAGTCTTAAACACTAAATTTTTTAAAACTCAAAAAAGTGATATGTATTAAATTCCTTAACCTAGGTTTAGTAACCCAGGATGAGGTGGGGATGGGGAATTAACAGAAAGTCAGATATTACAGATTTTTAGACTGTCAATTCTTTGAAACTTATTCTTTAAGTAAAAGTTATTAATTAAATGTGTAACTATAGAAAGCTTGTAGGAACTCATGAGTCCTCCAAGCCTTCATCATTTTAAACTCCTGTCTCCTAACTTCTTCACTATCTTGGCATGCTATCTTTATTTAATATTTGTTAAGAATTAAGATTTTTTAAGGCACCCAACACCACTGAGTCAGGGGAAAGGAACCAACAAAATGGTGGTGAAGGGTGGCAGAACCAACGTGTCCTGAGTGGGTTTGTCAAGGGTTTCACGATCAATTGCTTTCTGCTCCCTTTCATGAAATCAATTTGCTCATGAGTTGTTCATTGGTTTCTTTGGAGAATTTGTGTGTGCATATGTATTTTCTTTGTTCCTGATATTTCTTTGTTCCTGTTCCAGGCTACCTACTGTCCTCCACTCAGTGGACAATTACTTCACAGAAAAAACTGGCGGTACATGAAAAGAAATTAAGTTCTTATAAAGAATTAATCTCTATTTTGAAGATATTATAGTTCATACACAAATATGCTCCTCCCCAGAGGCCATAAAAATGACTGTGAAGTAATTAAGAATTTGTTTAGAAGAAACAAGGATCCTTTCTTCAGCGCATATGCAGAAGCAGACAGTCACAAGCCATCAAAGGTTTGGAACATGTTTTCATTTTGAGTGAGAAAGATCAATGTATATTATTATTTTTAAAAGATAGTTGCCAGGGGTGGGAAATGGTTCAGTAGATATAAACACTTGCAGCATAAATACCAGGATCTGAGTTCAAATCCCAGTATCCAGGTTACAGGACAGCTGAGTGCGTCCAAGTGCAAGTTTGTAACCTCAGCACGGCTGAGGTGGAAACCAACGGAAGATCTCTATGGTTCCTATCTGCCAGCCCAGCTCCAAGTTCAGTGAGAGACCCTGCCTCAAGAAGACAAGGTGGGGATTGAGAGAGCAGGAAACATAATATTCTCCTCAACTCTGCACACCAATGTGCGTGTGTGCGCACACACACATACTCTTGAACCCTCATAGGCACATGCACACACACATACACACACACACACACACACACACGCACGCACGCACGCGCACACACACACACATGCACACGCATGAACACACACAAGTAAATAAACACAATTTGAAAATAAAAAGATGGTGACTGCTATGTTTACCATCTCCTTTGAGGAACAGCTCTAAAAACGTAGCCCACGATTCAGCGGATGGGAGGTTGGGGTTGTCTCTGTAGTAGTGGAACAGGGACACAGCTGTGTCCTTCGGATTTCGGACAACGTAGACAATCTGTTGAAACATGACAATGAGTTATTCTAGGATGAAAATAACCACAACCCAAAGTATTTCCCAAAAGAAAGTTGTAGCTGAAACTTACCTATGCAAATTCTACCTTTTTATTTTTTTAATAGCTGTGGTTGATGAGTAAACAGTCTTAGGTTTCTGTCTCAGGAAATCCAGTGTACACAAGAAGAATCAGCCATGATGAATGTGAATATTTCGGAGGTCCTAGAGGTGGCCTGGCTTTCTGTGTTTTCAGCCATCCCCCAGCAGACATGGTACTCACAGCCCAGTGGACAGCTTTCTAGGTCAACTTGCTAAGTGTGGTCCTGTCTTTTAGGGACAGGCATGGGAAAACCCCTATTTATTGTCAGGCAAAATTACTTTTTGCTTATCTATATGTTAGAAAACATTTGCATGCCGCAAGATTTTTCACAAACTCTCTATTATTTTTATAGGAAAAACTATACTCTAGACCTTCCCTTTTTGACAATTTAATTCCTTGCACAGTAGAACATTTAAGATTCCCTTCCAGTATCTAGGAATACTGCAACTGTAATTCAGACCGTAAACATGTACTCAGTGTGTGCTGAATATCAGGCAATACGCAATGATCTAGTTCCAAGGAACGCAGCGATGAGCAAGATGGAAATGGTTGGAGCCCTCTCTCAGAGTAGGCTGAGGGAACAGACAATTAAATGTGCTCTTGACAATGAAGCAAGGTAGGAGTTCTGAGACAGGATTACAAAAGGAACAGGTGAGAAGCCCCCAGAAAGCACTAGAAGCATTTCTGATCATAGTCAACATTGCACAAGTTAAGAACGAGATGTTCTTGTGTTTCTAATTGACAATTGGGACAGACACCTTTTACCTAGATAAGACAGAATTGGCTGAGTCACTTTTAATACTTTGCTATCTTTCAGTGGCGTGTTCATAGTCCAGACGTGTGGTCCACATGAATAGTGCCTGGTTCCTTATTAATTGAGAGATTGTAAAGGTCGATGGGTTCAGGAATGAAGAACCACCTTTACCCAGCCCCACCCATGATCCCCTTTAACTTACATAACACTAAGCAACCTCACAGGCCTTGGGCCTTCTTGTACAGTGCCAGGCTTCCAGAGCAGACCCACAGAAACCCAAGGCTTAGCAAACTCACTTCTAAAAACGCCATTGCATAGACAAAATGGGATAAAGTAGCAAAGGTTTAAGCCTCCGCTGATCAGTTGAAAATAGTTGCCCGGCCAGAGAAGCGAGTCTCTGGAGAAGCCTTAATGTTATATGTCTGTGTTATCTACTCAGGAACACAATGAAACCCATTTGTCATAGATGTTAGAGTCAACTGAGAAACCTGAAGAATTACTGAAGGAAGTTAGAGGCTATAAAGGAAAGACTGAGGTACTCTGGGAGAGGAATGTTAACTAAAGCATCATGAGGGGCTAGATAGATGGCTTAGTGGTTAAGAGCTCTTACTCTTCTTCAAGACGTCCTGAGTTCAGTTCCCAGCACCCTCATTGGGCAGCTCAAAACCACTTGTCATTCCAGATCTGGAGGAATTCAATGCCTTAGGTTTCCATGGACACCTGTGCTCATATACACATATACACACACACACACACACACACACACACACACACACACACACACACAAAAATAATAATAATAAAATAAAATCATTATTAAGCACCATAAAATGAGTTACAAAGTATAAATTCCATGCCAGGAATTTTCCTGGCAAACGGGGAAGGGAGAAAAAACAGATTAAGAAGAAGATAATACAGCTGTCTTCTGCCCTCCCACCACACACACCAGTCACACATATGGTGGACAGACAGACACACACACAAGCAAAACACCTATACACATAAAACAAAATATTTTTTTTTAAAAAAGAAACAACAGAAACTAAATGAAAGCCAAAGGTTTTAGGGAACATTTAGAGGGAAGAGCCAGCCCTGCGTGGGCAGGGGAAGCTTGGCTGGCTCACGGCCTTCAGGACTAACCTACAAGCCCATCCACAGAGGGTCGAGAGTCAATTATATGCAGCATTGCATCATGAGCTGATAGGAACAAGATGTTCAACTTGTGTTTCAATGGACAGCCAGGGACATGCAGCTGACTTAGATAAGAGAGTATTTGCTGAGTCACGTAATATTAGTCTATCTTCTGGAGACCAGAAAGGAGGGAAGAGACTTGGTTCCCATTAGGGTCATTCAGGAGGGGTTGTGCCTTAAGGCTGAACTGTCAATGTGCAGGTTAAGAGGCACCTGTCCCAGCTTCAGGTTCTTTGCTTTTAAGTGGCCTGTGACCCACATGTGTCATGTGTGGGGGACAAACACAAAACCTCCCGGCTGGTGGTGATTGCTTAAGAATGTCATTAGTTATTGGAGTTAGTTCTCCCTCTCACTACCTCTCTTCTTCTCCCTTCTCCCTCTCCTTCCTCTTCTCCCTCTTCCTCCCCCTCCTCCCCCCTCTATCTATCTACCTACCTATCTATCTATCTATCTATCTATCTATCTATCTATCTATCTATCTATGCGCATCAGGGTATGTGTGTGTGTATCTCCCCCTCCCCCTCTCTCCCCTCATCCTCTTCCTTCCTCTCCTCTGTCTTCAATGTCGCTTCCATGTCTCCTCCCTTCCTCCCTTCCTCTCTGGGTTTTGATTTAATCCAGGCATGAAAGATGAGAGCCCTGCCTTTCTCTATCTGCCTGCCTCCCCTCTGTCTGTCTCAGAAACAGCCTGTTAGAAAGGAAAATGGTTCGTTGAGTTTTGAAAGTGTAATTGAGTTAAGCTTCCCCTGTCTGACAGACTTCTGACCCTGATTGATGGTTTACTTTTGTTTATGGAGGAGTGGGAGCCTGCGGAACTGTTGTTACAAAGTGACAGTTGAAGGAGAATCTTCTCTGTGCCTTCATGTGGGACAGGCCCCTAGTTTTTGTGTGGTTAGAAAATGGCTGGCATGGTTGGAAGAAGCTTCATTTCTGCAAACTCCATATGTGTCTTGTCTCTGATTTCCAAACATTATTATTCTTCTGCCTTATTTCAGATCACAATGTTCCTTATGCACACACTTGTAAAAGATTACACTGAACGCTAATGCCATACACTAGAAATTCCCTTCACTTGTTTGGCTATGTGAATCTAGAGGGTTTTTTTTCCCCCTGTGTAGATACGTTTTAACCAAAGTGAGAATATTCGTTATGTGTGTCCTAAAACCTTAGTTTCTTCATCCCTTTATCATACAAAAATCCCTCCATGAAAATGTAAATGGGAAAAGAAAACTGTGAAAATGGAAAATGTTCTTTTAAATTATAATTGGCTTTTAAAAATAATAACCTACGAGTTAATAATAATGGCTT
This sequence comes from Peromyscus aztecus, assembly GCA_902168405.1. Lineage (NCBI taxonomy): Eukaryota > Metazoa > Chordata > Mammalia > Rodentia > Cricetidae > Peromyscus > Peromyscus aztecus. The sequence continues at coordinate 21,269 of CABHPQ010170155.1, forward strand.
GAGGAAACTGTCCTTTAGCATTTATTGTTATTATAATTTTTCCTAGAAAAATAATTAAATACAAATGGCACTTGCTTTGCTGCTATCAAGCTCCATGAGAGGGCAAGAAACTACGAACCCCAGGCCTGGAGAGACTGCTCAGTGGTTAGAGCTCTGGCTGCTCTCGAAGAGGACCTAGGTTCAGTTCCCAGCGCTCACATGGTGGCTCACAACTCTCTGTAACTCCAATTCCAGGAGATACAAAGCCTTCTTTGGGACTCCAAAGACACGGCATGCACATGGTGTGCACACACACACACCTGAAGGCACTCACACAAACGCATAAAATTAAAAGAAAATGAATCTTTGAAGGGGAGGAAGAATTCATCATTCCCAAGGCTGCATGCTGAGAGCAGGACTTACCTTACATTGCTTCTGTTTAACGGTCACAGGAATCATTTCATAGCTTAGATGTGTTGGGATAACTCTTCTCTTAGGGACCATTTTTAGCTCTTTGAATTTAGAAACATCTCCCCACTCAATAGGAGATGTGAGAGTGATTCCAGCATTGGGAATGTTCTCAATGACTTCTGCCACCCAGTGGGTTCCTTCACACAAACAGAAGATGAAATGCAGCTTTAATTAAATGTTGCAGCTGAGGGAATGAATGTAGAACATGAGCACGTGATGAAAGTGAAGCAAACATGACTGTAATCAGCAGCCATGACTGTAACACCCCTGGAACCTGATGAAATGCTAACTTGTTTTGAGTTGAATCCTGTTACAAGAGTGAAAAGGTTTACATGGGGTGCATGCTGATTCTCTGTCTTAAAATAATTTGCTATTACTCATTTCTAGACCTTTCAAATCACCAGCTCACACACATGTTCTCTAATGTGATTTCCATAGTCTCATGAGCCATTTCCTTTTATAAGCGATCTTCTACCTTCCCAACACCCACTCACACAGTGTATGAGTATCCATTTTCTGTCTCCCCTGGTACCCAGGCCCTTCCTTTGTTAGAATACACATGGGGAAACAATTACCATGGTGTCTGTGCATTTTTACGTCCCCATTTACCCCTTGAAGATAGACACAGATCTCCCTGTGAACATAGAATAGTATTTATGCAAACCAAGTCTTTGAATCACAAATGTTTGTTACACTCAGAGAGCTAAAAGGCTACTATCCTGGGATCTGCATGGAACACATGAGCTCTGTTTTAGTCTTTTTGAGGGGATGGTGATGATGGTGAAGGTGTTGTTTTAAAACTGTATTTGTTATTACTGTATTTGTATATGATGCTGGGGAGTGAATGTCACAGAATGCACATGAAGGTCAGGTTCTGTCTAAGACCTTTATCTGTGTTGCCTGGATCAAATTCAGATTGTCAGGTTTGCACACCAAGGGTTTTACCCATGAAGCAACCTTGTTGGCCAAGTGTTTTGTGTTTGTTTATGATTCAGGGGGTTGAATTCTTGGTGCTTCATTCATGCTACACAAATACTTTTCCATAGGACTTCCCACACCCACTTCATTCATGCTACACAAATGCTCTTCCACAGGACTTCCCACACCCA
>CABHPQ010170155.1:22837-52145 GCA_902168405.1 Peromyscus aztecus
TTCATTCATGCTACACAAATGCTCTTCCACAGGACTTCCCACACCCATTTCATTCATGCTACACAAATGCTCTTCCACAGGACTTCCCACATCCACTTCATTCATGCTACACAAATGCTCTTGCACAGGATTTCTCACATCCACATTCCCAGCCAAGAATACATCTCTACACTTTGGTGAAGCAAATAATGGCTATGTTTCAATTTTGCAGTAGAGAAATGAAAGCTTACAGGAGGGAGTGGGGGCATTTTGCTAATTTGAAGACTACATCCCTAAGGAGATTAAATCCGGCTAGTGCTAGTGTCCATTATTTCATTGTGATTTCAGTGAAGGGCAGTAGGTACAACTTTACAGCTGAGAAAATATTCAGAGTCTAAATAGTGCTCTGGTTTGCTTTACAGGTTTTATGTTAAGTGTACTTTAGAAAGCTTTTTTGTTTTGTTTTTTAGATTTATTTTATGAGTGTGAGTGTTTTACCTGCAGGTATTTATGTGAATCTTGTGAGTTCCTGGTGTCTGCAGAGGTCAGAAGGGGGCATAAGAATCCCCAGAACTGGAGTTAAGAGCTGTGTGTGTGTGTGTGTGTGTTTTCAAAAAAACCTCTAACTCACGTGCACTTTGTCACTTCCCACAGTGAGGACCTCCTGCTCTAATTGATGACTACAGTACACAACCAACTCAAAGGCAGCTTGGCTGCTAGCTGTTGAACTGGTTACTGGGTAGCTACCATCTCCATGTGACCACTATTCTGGAAATAGTAGCAGGCAACTGGACATTACATAACAAAACAAAATTAGCATAGAACTAATTTCAATGGTGGAGAGACTGGCATTACTTATAGTACCTAATGTGTATACATGTATGTATGCAACTATGTAGGAATCAATTCTGAAGTAAAACTTTTTAGCAAGGAAAGTATGGTTCTTCTTAGAGCAGATGAAAGAGTTATAGAGCATTAAGCATGAACTGAACAAGGCTGTTTAGTCATCACAATGACTGGTGAAAGACACAATGGGAATTTGTACAAGCTATTTTTCTTATTACATATGGTATAGCAACACTTATGCATCTTCATAAATTGAACAAAAAGGAAAGCTTTACAGAACTTTAATTAGTTCACCTGAATCATTTAAAGTAAGAAAATTTAAATCCTTAAAGATCATATTCCCCCCTTTGAAATAAAATTTCTGATAAAGGTATTATGGAAATGATTGTCCTGTTTGTTATTGTTACATTTCTGCATCTTACAGTGCACTTTGGAAGAAACTCACCAGATTTTGGGTAGGAAACCAGAAATATGTCATCTTCTCTTGCATCAAAAGAATCCAAGGAATCAAGGAGTTCTTCTGAAGACATGACAGAGAAGAGGATGCCCTTGTACTTGTGAAGAAGGCTTGGCTGACTCTGGGATGACATCTTCCACCTAATCTATTAGAGGTTGTATACTCCACACAGTCCCTACACAAGCCACAGACAATCCTGGCCCTCGGTCACAATTCCAGAAGAATAATCTTGTCTCTAAGCTGACATTCCATGTGTCCATATATACCTTTTGCAATTCTTCACAGGAATAATTTTTAAACCATATCTGAGCCAATGTCTATTATAAAATGGTGTTATCTGAATTTTTCTGATAACACATGTTACAAAACATTTCCTTCCACCCAGTTCGGGTTCATTTGCACAGAACACTACCAGGCAACCAAGAGTAATCATTGTGTTAAGATAGTAGCGCTAATCAAACCCTTGGCCTAAATAGGTAAATTCTTTTAGCCACTTAATGAATTATATCATTGAAGAAATACTTAGGGAAATTAGATTTCTACTTATTAACACGGTGGTATAGGAGGCAGCCAGTATTTACAGTTGGAGGTGAAAGAAGACAGAGACAGGAGAAGCAAGAATGTTTCCAGGAATTGGCAGATACTCTTGCGACAATCTTTATGAGCTATAATTTAGAAGAGATCTAATGAGAGTCAGAATACTTATGGTAAAAAGAGATTGCTTGAGAAATATGCAAACAAGAGGCTGTAGAGAGAAGAAAGTTAATTCTTGTTCTAGTCACTTTTAGTCCTTGTCAATAATATTCCAATATTCCAGATTCAATTAAACATAGTAATGAAATGCCCAATTATTTCAGTGAACCACAGTTGAATATTTGGCTTGTCTAACAATTGAAGGAACAACACACATTAATGAAGAAATAAACAAACTTTTAATTGGGCATCAAAAATAGACATATACTGTAAGGGGAATATGTGGTGGTATTGTGTTCCCCAAAATATTGTGTACCTTAATAAACTTATCTGGGGTCAGAGACAGAACAGCCACAATATTAAACATGAGGATAGGCAGTGGTAGCACACGCCTTTAATCCTAGCATTCCAGAGACAGAAATCCCTCTGGATCTCTGTGAGTTCAAGGCCACATTGGAAATGGCCAGGCGTGGTGATACACACCTTTAATCCCAGAAAGCCAGCCTTTAATCCCAGGGAGTGGTGGTAGAAAGGAGAAAGGTATATAAGGCGTGAGGACCAGAAACTAGAGGCATTTGCCCTGGAGAGGCATTTGCCCTGGAGAGGCATCTGGCTTGGAGAAGCATTTGGCCTGGTTAAGCATTCAGGCTTCTAGCAGCAGTTCAGCTGAGACCCATTCTGGATGAGGACATAGAGGCTTCCAGTCTGAGGAAGCAAGACCAGCTGAGGATCTGGCAAGGTGAGATAGCTGTAGCTTGTTCTATTTCTCTGACCTTCCAGCATTTACCCCAATACCTGGCTCAGGTTTGATTTTATTAACAAGAACTTTTAAGACTCATGCTACAGGAATATTTGAAGAAGAAAGATGTCTATGACAGTAACAGAAATGATTGATCATACATTTAGACAATGACAGAGAATTTACTAATAGGTTAAACATGTGAACTGAGAAGAGCTGCTGGCTCGTGAGGTCAGCACATGAAATGAACTATATCCCTGCATTCTAAGAGGAAAGCAACAGAAAGCAGAGCTTGAAGGTGGGGCTGTAGCTTAGTTGGTACAGTTGCCTAGCATGTGTGAAGCCCTGGAACAGATGCTCAGCAACATATAAACGACATATGGTGGTGCAGGCCTGTAATCCCAGCATCCGGCAGGAGGTAGGAGGATTGGAAATTCAAGGTCCTTTTTCAAAATAAAAATATTGTTAGGATTAGTTTTTTAATAGTTAATTTTTGCATCCCCCTCCCATTGGCTCTCTTTTAAAATTATTTACTTTTACTTAATTAAAATATAATTACATAATTTCTCCCCTCCCTTTCCTCCTTTCTACCCTTCTCAAATTCACCCTCCCTAATTCACACCCTCCTCTTCTTTGCTGTTAGATATACATATAAATGAATAACTATATAAAAACAACCTGCTGAGACCATTCAGTGTTACCTGCATGTATATGTTTCTGGGGATGACCATTTGGTATTAGATAATCAATCAATGGGGCTCACCCCTGGAAAATACTGATTTCCCCTCTCAGCAGTTGTTAACTACTTATAATCTTTATCTAGGGGTAGGACCCATGTGATTCCCACCATACACTGGGGTATCAACTGATGTTAGAATTGTTGTCATGTCAATAGCCATGCTGTTGAAATTTTGTGGGTACAGTTTCCCTGTCATGACTAGAAGATACAATCTCACAGCAGACTTCCTAGTTCTTGGATCTTACAATCTTCTGCCCTCTCTTTCTTGATGGCCCCCGAGCTTTGGGTGCAGCAGCTGTGGTGTAGATGTACTCACAGATGCTGGGCACCCCATGGTCAGTTGTTTTCCCTATTTCGACCAGCTGTGGCTTTCTGTGATGGTCTCTATCTGCTGTGAACAGAAGCTCTTTGATGAGGGGAAAGCCACACTCATCTGTGGATAGAAGCACAAATATTCAGAATACAGTCAGAAATTATGCTAGTAAGTAGTGGGTGGAGGTTCTCCTTTGAGAACAATGATCTCACTAGTCCTGGGTAGTTGGCTTAATTTCCAGTACTGGACATTTTTCCCTCCTGTAGAATGGGTGTTAAGTCCAATTAGTTGGTTGTTGTCAAGAGATAAGAACTGCTCTTGCAACTTTAGGGATATCTCCCCATGCTGAACATTGTTGTGGTTTCTACTCATTGCAGCTGGGTAGGACTATTGATCGCTTTCCTCCCTTGGCAGTTTGCATATCAGTTTCCAGTACTATGAAAGCTAGTCCTTAGGGAGGAGTTCCTGACAGTGCTAGCTGAAATTTTCTGAGTCCTATGTCCAAAGTACATGGAGTCTTCAGCAGCAGGGTCTTGCCCTCAACTTCTGGGAGACAACCAAGGGCCATAGCAATAATGTTTGGGGAGTCTGTTGAACAACCCTCATCAACAACTCAAAAGGAGGTTTCTCATGCCTGGTGCTGGGGTTTTTGTTAGATAATTAATGGCTCTTGGGGAGAGCATTGTCAGTTCAAGTGATGTAACTTCATTTAAGATATATAATGCATGTACCTATAATTGGGATAATAAGTAATTTTAGGATTCCCTATGTCTTTTTCAAGCACCATTGTAATTTATCCCTCCTCCCTCTTTTTCTGAATTGTCCTATCTCCTACCTCCCCAACTAAAGACCCCTCTCTAGTTTCCCATTTCCTCTTCGTATCACCTGTATCCTGCTATTCCACTCTCTGGAGCTGCCTTTGTCCCCCCCCCCCCAAGTCTGGTCCTTTATTCCTGGTTACTTCAGTTACTCCAGATTATTTCCTTACATCTGAAGATTTGGGGTTAGAAACCACAAATGAGAGAGATAGTGTAATACTTGTCTTTCTGGATCTGGATTACCTTACTCAGTACACCATCTTTCTAGTCATCCTTGGCTACATAACAAGTTCAAAGTCAGCCTGGCTTCCATGAGATCTTATGCCGAAAGAAAAAAATAAAGAATTTGAGAAAAGATTTAGAAACAAAGACTATTTATGATAATGTGACAAAATCGTGTTGAAATATTAGTCTAGCAAAGTACAAGGAAAAAGTCAAGCGTTACACAGATCATTAGTGAGTGCTTAGATAGAAATAAATCGTATCACAGAACAGATGACTCAGGATTATTATAATGTCTGAATTCTCCTTATCATGTATAAAGTCAATATAGTTGGATCAAAATCCAAATAGGCAATCACACTTGTCTATATGCTCATGAGTGAACGTCAGTTGGCAACATCTATGTAGACAACAAAAAGGTCCTAGAATAGCCAAATAAATCTTAAGGGGTAAACCTCTTAGGACTTAAGAGATTTTGAGGAGTGCTACAAAGCAGTAGCAGTTAAGGATGATGTAGGCTGAACCCAACACTACACAGATAGACCAATGGAATAGAAGAAAGAGTTCAGAATGGCACTCATTCTTGGGAGCAGCGTGAATCCCACCTTACACTATATACAGATAGTTAAATTTTTGAAATAAAAATCTTCTAGAGGAAAACAGGATATCTTGAGACTTTTGAGTAATGCAAAGATTTCTTCAAAAAGATAGATAAAAGTACTAACTGTTAAAGTATTATAATCGGACTCCATTAAGTTAGAAAGTTGTGTTGGTTAAAAGTCATTATTAAGAGAATAAAAAGCAAGACAGACTATCAGAAAATACTGAAATTCATATATTAAACTCTGTGCTCATTAGGAGGCTCTTTAAAAAAACCCTACTAAGATCAATAACTTTTTTTTTTTTTTTGGTTTTTCAAGACAGGGTTTCTCTGTGTAGCTTTGCACCTTTCCTGGAAGTCACTTGGTAGCCCAGGCTGGCCTTGAACTCACAGAGATCCGCTTGGCTCTGCCTTCTGAGTGCTGGGATTAAAGGCGTGCGCCACCACCGGCCGGTTAATAATTTTTTAAAAATCAAACAACTCAACAACAAAAATGAGGGGAGATCTGAATATGTCTTTGAAAAGTGTTCAGCACTAGTACTCATGAAGTAATGGGAAATTAAGACTAACAGTATAATAATACATAATGATGTATGTGTCCAGAGCCAAGGGCCTGGTGGACCTACTCACTGGGAAGCAATAATCAGTAGTGACCAGTCTTTTCAAAACAAGGTGAATAAACAAACATTTAGAATCTCTAGAAATTGTCCTAATGTTAGACAGCAGTCAAAAATGTGTATTCAAGAACCTAAGAAAGTGCAAGGAAGTGAGCCACAGGCTGCTGCTTTCTTCAGAGCCCCTTCCCCGCCCACTTACCAAGGACATTCCATTACAGACAGTAAGGCTAAAAAGTGAGGGCCTCTGGGAAGACAACCCTCTCCCACGTCTCAGTTCCTCTAACCCTGAGGTGCCCTCTTCCCAAGCATGCCAAGTCGACAGCCAAAGCTGACTATGACAGGAGCTTGGGGAGATCCTAGGTCCAGCAGATGGTATACGAACCCTCCCTGTGTTCTCATGAAGAAGAATAATTAAGAATAAAAAGCTGATTAAGTTAATTAATCAAATTGACCCTGTGCTGTGAGCATTGGATTCTCAAGTGAGGAATCAATCTTCAGCCAAAGGTCACAAGACCTGATACCTGCAGAGAATGGTCCGGGATACAGTTAAATGAAGGACATCAAGGGTAAGACAGATGTGAAAGTCTTTCACAATCAACATTTAGAAAAGTTGCCTTCACTCTTGGTGGCATGCTTTCCACTGTGATGACAAATGCCTGAGATAAGGGTTGATTTGACTCAGGGTTTCATAGATTTCCAACCATGGCCAGCAGGCTCTTTAGTCCTATGGAGGCAATGTGCAGTGAAGGTCTCCTTGCCTCTTGTTAGCCAGGAAGCAACAAGAAAGAGAAGATAAGATCAGGTCCCATTGTTACCTTTGGGGGCACGCCCCCAGGGGCCTACCTTCCTGCTCCTGGGTCCCTGCTCTTAAGGGTCTGCCACCTACCAATAGCACTTCAGGCTAGTGTGGAACCATCCACTGTGGGCAGACATTTTTCACCCTAACCATGGTGATTCCCAGAAGCTTTTGCCTTTCATTAATGATTTATTTGGCCTTCTCAAGCTTTTACCTTCTTATGTTTCAAGAAAGAGAGAGAGAGAGAGAGAGAGAGAGAGAGAGAGAGAGAGAGAGAGAGAGAGAGAGATCAAGGGGCCCAGAAAGATGACTCACAAGCTAAGAGTGCTTGCTGCTCTTTCAGAGGATCAAGGGTTCAGTTCTCAGGGCCCAGAGAGGTGGCACACAACGGCCCGTAACTGACGCCCTCTTCTGCCCTCCCCTTTGTGAACAGAAATAACTACAAAGAACAAAGGCCATCTGCTACCTGCAGGATGATAACCTGGAGAGGTGGGAACTGTGGGAAATGGGAGACTGTTTATTCTGTCTCCTTGGAACAATTAATGCTCCATAGTTTATTGCCCCATGGGAGCTGGGCTTGATATGAGAATATTTTAGGTTTGCAAAAAAAAAAAAAAAAAAAAAAAAAAAAAAAAAAAACGCAAAATTCTGATTTTTAAACGAAAGCCCATAATTATTTCACCAAGTGGAGAAGAATAGGTTTTTTTTGTTTTTGTTCTTTCTTTTCAGTTTTTATTTTTAATTTTTTTTAAATTTATCCTTCTCTCATACATCACATCCTGACTGAAGCTTCCCCTCCCTCCACCCCTCTCAGCTCCCAGATTCCCTCTCCCCCAGATCCACCGCACCTCTATTTTCTTTCAGTAAAGAACTGGCTTCCCAGGGATATCAACAGGGCATAGCACAGCAAGATGCAATAAGACCAGGCACAAACCCTCTTATCAAGGCTGGATGAGGCAACCCAATAGGAGGAAAAGGGTCCCAAGAACAGGCAAAAGAGTCAGAGACACCTCCACTCCCACTGCAAGGAGTCCTAACAAAACACCAAGCTAACAACCCCACATGTATGCAGAGGACCTAGAGCAGACCCATGCAGGCTCCATGATTGCCACATCCATCTCTGTGAGCTCCCATGAGCGCTGGTTTGGTGATTCTGTGGGCCATATTCTCATGGTGTCTTTGGCTCCGACAATCCCTCCCCATCTCTTCTATGGGATCCCCTGGCTCTGCCTAGTGTTTGTGTAGGTCTCTGCATCTGCTCCTGTTAGTTGCTAGATGAAGCCTCTTGGATAAAAATAGGGCTAGGCACCAATCTATGAATTTAGCAGAATATCCTTAGGAATCATTTCATTGACTTTTTCTTCCTTTCTTCCTTCCTTCCTTTCTCCCTTCCTTCCTTCCTTCCTTCCTTCCTTCCTTCCTTTCTTTTTTTTTTTTTTGTCAGTTGTGTTTGATTCTGCCCTAGGTCTCTGAACCATACAGCTTCAATTCCTGGCCATCAGTGTCAGGCATGGGCTTCCTCTCATGGCTTGGGCTTTAATTAGACCACTCATTGGCTGGCCACTCTCACAAGCTCTGAGCCACCATCGCTCCTGCACATCTTACAGGCCAGACAGGTGTGGGTCAAAGGTTTTGTGGCTGGTGTCTGGGCGCCTTGACTAGTTACAGAGGATGGCCAGCTCAGGCTCCATATGGAAGAGAACAGTTTTAAAACTGAAGAAGCTAAAGAGATGACCAGGACTAGACCACCGTTCTTGGAGTTTTCTCACAAAGGCCATCCTGAAGTCAGGTCATCAGTGAGGACCTGACTTCAGGAAATTATCTGGGGAATCTGTGGCAGGACCTGAGTGTTCTGCTGGAACTCTCCAGCTCACTCCTGCTTGGTCTGGAAAGCCCATTTCTCTATCTTCAAACCCCTCCCTCTCAGAGAATCTCCAACAAAGAAAAGCCACCCAGAAGACCAGTTCTGCATTCTTGGCGGCTGCAGCAGCTCCTCCCCTGAAGTTGCCAGGGGCCCAAGTCCCAGCCTAAAACGTACCACACTTGGGCACAAACCCAGCTTATGGAGGACGTCATCACCCCTCACCTACAGGGTATTTAAGTTCCTTGCTATAGTTCGGGCATGTGACTTCTTCTGTCTCTTCTCCCTCCTCTATCTCTGGGGGCTGGAGAACTCACCCAGGAGTTGCTTTGCTCAAAATAAACGTGTTCTTTTACCTTTTCAATTGGGCTTGATCTGGCTTACTGTGTCAGCGGAGAAACCTACTATTGAGTTATAGGAAACCTATTATCTTGGTGCCAAACCTGGGAAGAGTTGAGCCTTCCTGCCAGGTGGACCAGGTCCTCCTACCACATGGGGAGCCACTCCTCTCCCTATATCTTTCTCTCCACCAGAGGTGATCGACTTTCGACTCAGGGTAAGTCACCCATTTCCCAGCCACAGCCTAAAAGAGGTTCTGGGTACCTCTTCCAGGTCAAGACTCCTTCTGGGTCAAAGACCCTTGGGATCCCCTGCCAAGCCATGGCCACACCAGGGCAAGCCTGACCCATTTCTGGAGCCAAGACAGCCTTTGTTTCAGGGGACCTTTGCGGAGGAGATGTTCTACCCAAAGGCTACTAACCCCACCACCACCGTTCAACCCCAAGCTATCGTGTGGGATGCCTTGCCCTAGTCTTCGGTCTCTGGCACAGGCTTGGAAATGGGCAACCCTGGGTCTGAACCCGATCCGCAGTCACCCCTGGAGTGTCTGCCACAAAATTTATCCAAATTGGGGCTGTCTGACACCATAGGACAAATGGTTTGAGCTCCCTTATCCAGGGTTTCTGAGCTCTGCACTCCCGCCCCTCCCTCTGTAGCCAGTGCTCGATGGCCCAGGTTTTGTTGGCCGGGGTTGTGGAGGCTCGGGTGCCTTTTCACCCAGGGACTGACCTTGAGCCCTGCCCCTCGACTGGAACCCCCCACCTCTCTTCTTCCTCTTGTCTCGTCCCTGTTCTGTTTGTCGTCTACCTGCCTCTCTCGTGTCTCCACTCTGAGATGGCCTTTCGCTCTTTTACTCTCCCCATGCCCCAGTAAACCTCTTGCACTAACTCTGTTGGTAGTGGTATGCTCTTTTGGTGGCATACCTTGGCGGCCCGTTGAAAGGTACCCACTTTGCCTTTTTTACTCATTCGGTTTTCCTGGTGTTTGGCCTGGCCATGCTGGGACCCTACCCACGCGCTCCAATTGTAACAGATCCTATCTCCGTTTGTCTCTGTCTGCTCTTCTACCCTGCCTGCTCTACCCACCTTGATTCAGCCTCCCCAGTGGGAGCCACGGTCCTGGGTACCCATTTCATTTCTCAGACATCACCAGACATTAGAAAGAAATTTTAAAAAGCCGAGGATGGTCCCCAAACCCCCATACAGGAATTGGTGAAAATGGCTTTTAAGGTTTTTAATGCCCAGGAGGAGGCAGCTGAGTCTTCCCAACAGGCTCAGCTGTAAACAGAAGGCTGTGCTCCAAGCTCATGCCTTGGCAGCTGCCCTGAGGCCATCACCATCACCGCAAGGGGAACAAGGAAAGTTCACAAGGCTCCATCCTCCCAGAGCCAGCCAAAGTCAACTCTGCCAGAGGCCTGCTTCAAATGCAGGCAGAAAGGCCATTGGTCCTGATTCTTCCCCAACCCTTGACTGCCAACACGACCATGCCCTGTCTGCTGGCAGCCTGGCCACTGGAAGTCGGAGTGACCAAATGCTGGCTCATTCTCTATGCCACACCTTGGAGGTCCAGTTCCACCAGCACAGGCACCTGAGACTTTCCAGCCTTCGAGCTCCTCAGCCTGGTGGAGGACTGATGCAGCCTAGACTTGGTGACTCTCATCACCCCCTCGCTGAGGTTAGGGCAATGCTCCAGGTAGCGGGTAAATCCATCACCTTTCTGGTGGGCATGGGAGCTACTTTTTCTGTCTTGACCTCTCACTCAGGTCTCACAGGTCCCTCACCAATTTCTGTCATGGGAGTGGACGGGACCCCCTCCTTTCCACTTAAAGCCCTGACTCTTCCCTGCATTCTTGCAGGGCGATTTTTCTCACACTCACACATAGTCATACCTGTTTTTTGGGTGCCTTTACTTGGTGGTGATATCCTCAGCTGCTTTGGGGTCACCCTCTCCTTGGCCCCCACACTCTCTTCTGACTCCTATCTTCTTCTTCCCTTAATTGCCTCACAGATCCCCACCCCAGGCTGCCCTGTCCTCCTGGATCCAGTCAACCCCCAAGTATAAGATATCTCCACCGTGGTGGTTGCTACTCACCACCAGTCAGTCCAAGTTCTCCTTAAGCACCCCTCCTCCTGCCCTTCCAGACCCCAGTTTCCTATTATCACCTGCCTGCTATCTCAGGGACTGTTAATCCCTGTGGACTCACCCTGCAATGCTTCCATTCTCCCCCTGCATAAGTCCTCCAGTGCTTACCGCTTAGTTCAAGACCTCTGCCTCATTGATGAGGCCGTTATCCTGACCCACCCAGTGGTCACCAACCCTTGCACCCTTCTTTCTAACGTTCCTCCTACAACTTCCCACTTTACCGTCCTGAACCTAAAAGATGCCTTTTTTACTGTCTCTCTGCACCCTGACTCCTGTTTTCTCTTTGCCTTCACCTGGGAGGACCCTGATACATGGACCACCAGACAGCTCACATGGACTGTTCTCCCTTAGGATTTTGGGATAGCTTCCATGGCTTTGGCCAAGCCTTGGCCCAGGATCTTTCCACCTTTGACCCAGTCCCAGCACATTTCTCCAGTATGTTGACGACCTCCTACTTTGTAGTCCCTCCTTGACTCTGTCCCAGCAGGGCTCCTGACCCACCTCTGCTCCCTGGGATACTGTGTTTCCCACCTAAGGCTCAGCTGTGCTCTCCCACTGTGGTATATTAGGGTGTTCAACTCAGCTCAGGGTCTAAGGCCCTCGCTTCCGACCAAGTCTGAGCCCCACGGGATTTACAGCCCCCAATGATGGGGGACCAGATTCTCTCCTTTTGGAGCCTGATGGAATTCTTCTGTCACTGGATCCCTAACTTTGCCATCATGGCCAAGCCCCTGTACCAGGCAGCCACAGAGACCCCCACAGGGTCCCTCACCCACTCGGCCACTGTCTGCCGCCACTTCTCTTTACTGCAGGAATCCCTCCTAATGGTCCTCACCCTAGCTCTTCCCAACTCCACCTGACCCTACCACCTCTACACAGATGACAAAGTGGGCGTGACCACTGGGGTTCTAGCCCAGCTGGTTGGGCCTTTGAATCGGGCTGTTGTTTTTCTGTCCAAATAACTAGACCCCACTGTGTGTGGATGGCAGTCATATTTGAGTGCCCTAGCAGCAGCAGCCAAGCTCACCTGGGAGGCTCTCAAGATCACCCTGTTTCAGCCAATCACTGTATACTCCACCCACTGCCTCTCAGACCTTCTGAGTCATTCCTCTCTTTTCCTCCTTGATCCCTCATGGGTGCAAGTCTTTCATTTGCTGTTTCTAGAAAACCCTCAAATTACCTTGGCCTCCAGCTCTGCCCTAAACCCTGCAACCCTCCTTCCTGTCCCTTCCTCCTCTGATGACCCCCTCACTCTTGCCCAGAGGCTATGGAGGCCTTATATTCACACCAGCCTGGTCTCCTAGACCAACATGTCACAAACCCCCAACTCACCCTCTTTGTTGACAGAAGCTCTCTTATAGATAGATCAGGAAACTGCCAGGTGGTTTATGCAGTGGTCACTTCCTCTAAAATGGCTGAAGCAACCTGCCTGCCAGTGGGGACCTCTTCACAAAATGCCAAATTAATCACTTTGACTAGAATGCTCCAAATAGCTAGGGGTCAAAGGGCAAACATCTATACTGATTCTAAACATGCCTTTTTCATAGTCCATACCCATTCTGTCCTTTGGAAGGAAAGGAGCTTCCACACTACCAGGGGCACTCCCATAGTTAACAGACCCCTTATAGCCAAGCTCTTGGAGGCCCTCCAGCTCCCTGCAGAGGTAGCCATAATCCGCTGCCGGGGACATCAGCCCTCCAAGGACCCAGTGGTCTTAGGCAATGCCAGGGCTGACTCAGTAGCCCAGAGACTGGCCTTGAGCTCCACTGGACCTTTAGGACATATTTTGTTTCTGACACCCTCCTATCAGCCCTGTTACTAACCAGAAGAGAGGGATGAACTCCTGAACAAAGGGGCCACACAGACAGAGGATGGATGGTTCTACTTAATAACCACCTCATCCTCCCCCAGCACCAGGCACTGTCCATCATTTCAGACATCCACCACCTTACACACAGGCCCCAAAGCTCTGTTCCATTTCTTAGAGCCCTCTTTGATCCCCCATCTTCGAGCCCATATTTTACAGGTCCACTCCTCCTGCCAGACATGTGCGAAGTGGCCAGGATTAAATGACTAAACTTAATTGACGAGAATTAAAAAGATCAAAATTTTCGAGTTTTGCTGGGAATATGGAGGAACTAGTGTTCTTTCAGCTGCCACTGGTCAGGTAAAGTGACACATTTTGTAACAGTGTAGTTCCATCCTGAAGGCCAAGCATTTCCCTGCTGCCGTTCCATGCTGAGGTGTTCACCCAAGGAAGTTTGGCTCACAGCCAAAAACTACAAGGAAAAACTCCAGGAACAAGCATGTGGTGGACAGTGTATGAAGCATCCACATGATGGTGTCAATCTGGCAACAGAAAAGACTACACACTGGTACATTCTCCCACGGGCAGGATCCTCAAAACCATGTTGCTGGGTGAAAAAAGGGCCAGACAACAAAGCTTATGCCTGGCATGATTTCATTTATTTATATGAAATTCCAAAATCTGTATGTTGAAAGGGCACAGCTCTGCTGGGTCTAGGGGTGGGCAGGGTAGGGACTGGTGAGCTGGAACAATGAAAGGAACAAGAAACACCTGGGTCTGACTGATTGACTCATGCTGATTGTAGGGGGCTCACAGGCATGCACAGATGTCAACTATATGTGTTAAATATGTATGATCTATTGTAAACCAATTCTACTGAATGAAGTTGTTAAAATATTTAAATACCTATGCTGTAGGATGTCTTTCTGTACACTGTGAATATGTGTTGCTCTGATTGGTTGATAAATAAAACACTGATTGGCCAGTAGCCGGGCAGGAAGCATGGGGGGGAGCAGCAGAAGAGGAGAATGCTGGGAAGAGGAAGGCTGAATCAGGAGTCACCAGCCAGACACAGAGGAAGATGACAAGGCAGAACTGAGAAAAGGAACCAAGCCACATGGCTAAACATAGATAAGAGTTATGGGTTAATTTAAGGGTAAGAGCTAGTTAGTAATAAGTCTGAGCTAATGGCCATACAGTTCGTAATTAATATAAGCCTCTGTGTGCTTATTTGGGTCTGAGTGCCTGCAGACTGGGCGGGGCACAGAAAAAATCCAGCTACATACCTAAAACCCAACAATCCAGAGAGAGAGAATATGTGTGTTCAATACAGTGAGGTCTTTAAAATAAATTGCAATTGAAATGATCTGAGAGATGCTTTACAAATTTTTGTAAGCCTTTTTAATTAGAAATTTGATTTGTAGTTTTCTAACTCACATAAAAGCTATTGGAAACATGTAATTATTATGTGAGGTCTTTTTTGCTTTTCGGGTAAAGGGTTTCATATAGCCAAGACTGGCCTCAAACTCCTGATCCCTGGCCTCCACCTCACAAGTTCTTAAGATTACAAGCACATGCCACCACACCTAGCTATTGGTTCTTTTTCTTTTGATTGTCCTGGTTACTTCTTATGCTTTTCCTCTCCCTCTATGACCCTTCACTTCATCTGTCCTCATCATTGGCCACCTTCTTCTCTCCAGCAGCACCCCCGCCCCATGGCCTTTTATTGTACCATTTTCTCTGAATCATAGAAATGTGCTGTTTCCAAAGGCAAAAAACGAGCCCAGCCTGACTGGCCTTTCTCCTGAGACTTTGCTTCCCCCTTAGCTGTTGATTCAGAGGCATGTGCTGTGAGGACGGTGTTCAGCTCAGGGAAACTGACACCTGGACTGTGGCCATTTCTCTTCAGTTTGAAAGGTCTCCTTGGGAGTCCCTGGTGTGTTTTAATTCATAGCTACCGCCAAGGAGCTTAGCTAGGAATAGATGCTCTGCAGGCATTGTGGGTATTGGGTTGGGGCAGGGTTCCATCAGGACTTGTTTTAATGTAGTCACATGGCCCTTTCTTTATCGAGTCAGCATGATTTGGTCTTTGGACTCACAGGTGCCCGTGGATCCTCACTCAAGGATGCTCGCAAGAGGTAGTGCCTTTGTTATTACCAGTCCCACATCTCAGTCAGGAAGATCCCCTGGAATGCAGGACCTGGCGCCTTTATTGAGCAGATTCTAATCGTTTTTCCAAGCTAAAGAAGTTGACCTGATGAACTAGACAAGAAATCTTGAATATATATGTATGTATATACACACATATATATTCAAAATAATACATATATTCAAATACACATATTTTTTCTTTTACACAGGCTAGTGTCAAACTCACAGTCCTCCTGTCTCAGCATCCTGGGTGCTGAACTTAGCAGCATACACCTCACGTTCAGTTCTCTTCACCTTCTTCTGTCTCCTTTCCTAACTTGTCTCCTGCCTCTCTTTATTTCCACTTGCACTGATGCTTGATCTTTCTCACAACATTGGAATCCCTTCAAGGCTGAGTTCAGAACCTAATCATCTTTACATTCCCTAGAGAGATAGTGCTGCATAAATACTTACCAAGGGAACGAATTTTAAAAACAAACAAGCAAATGGGCTGTCGATATTTTCTTTTAACACCTTGTGTGTTAGAGCCCCCTAGTGTCCGACTTACGTCTAAAGAAGCCAGGTGAATGGGAATTTAAGCAGATTGTCAGGGGAACTATGTCTGACTCAGTCCTTCAGTGCAAGATCTTTTCTGTGCTGTCACTAAGCCTCACCAGGAGAGGCAAGGCCAGCAGCGGTGTGGGCATGCTCATTTCCTGGATGGCAGCTCTCTGTGTGCCGAAGCCTCCTCACAATTGCTTTTACTTCACTCCAGTAATGGAGGATAAAAGCATCCTATTGATTCTAAAATAGACCCTTTTCATGTTTTGGCATTTCTGAGATCAAATCGCATCCTGCAATTGCTGCCTCGTTTCTTATACTTTAGCTATGTGGCAATTGTGGGATAGTGCTCGATTCCTACACCCACAAACTTGGTTACAGGCTTCTCTGGTGCACATCAGTTGAGTTGTGGACATTTGTTCATATCATTTTTTGGTTGTTGTTGAATTTTAGACCATTTAAATATCTGTAAATATTAACAATTTAACATATGCATGTATAAAATCATGGACCATTAGCCTTACAAGGAGGCAGGAAGATCAGATAAAAAGGACATATACTCATGCACATTTGTTACATTTTGCAGAACACATTTCCATATGACAGTGAGAAACAATCATGTTGTCAACAACACCCAAGAAGAAGGGAAGACGACCACACAGTCTGTGGGGCCGGGTGTTCCTAGAGAGGCTTGTTCAGAAAGAGTTTGTCACGGGCTCAGCAATGCCACTAAAGGTGGGAACAGTTGTGACAGTCCCACTGAATTAATGTTTCTAGATCGAGTAACAATAGATGATGTAATCTGTGCACTCACTGTGAAGGACTGCCAAGATGTCCATTTGTCAGTACTCTCTGTTTTAATGTGTGTGTGTATGGGTGTGGGTACCCCAAGATATTGGGAATGCCAGAGCCATGGGATACCAGGCAAGGAAAGCTGCTAACCGGAAACAGAACCATCCCAAGAGAAAGAAGTATGTTGCTGTTAACAAAGTTAAAAGGAGCTGGAGATCTGAATAGCATTTTGATATCAGACATGGAGATGAATGTTTGGAGTTTGCCTAGTTGGTTTTCAGTCTTGCTATGGTCCAGTATTTCCTCACAATGTTCACTCATTTCCCTACATTTTGGAACAGTTTTGTATATCCTATGCCATTATATGTTGGAAGTACATGATTTGTTTTTATTTTTTTATTTTTATTTTATAAGAGATTATAGTTAAGAGATTGCATGAATTTCAGAAGAGACTTTGAACTTTGGACTTCAAAACATTGTTGAGACTGTGATAGACTATGGGGACTTTGAAGCTGGACTAAATGCATTTTGCATTATAATATTATTACAAGTTTATGGGGGCCAGGGAGTGGAATGTGGTAGTTTGAATGTAATTGGCCCTCATAAACTCATAAGGAGTGGCACTCTGAGGAATGTGGCTTTGTTGGAGTGGGTGTGGCCTTGTTGGAGGAAGTGTGTCACTGTGGAGGCTGGCTTTGAGGTCTCATATATGCTTAAACCACATCCAGTATTTCAGTTCACTTTCTGTTGCCTGCGCAAGATGTAGAACTCTCAGCTACCTCTCCAGTACCATGTCTGTCTGCATGCCACCATGTCCCACTATGAAGAGAATGGACTGAAATGAACCACTGAACTGTAAGCCACCCAATTAAAAGTTTTCCTTTAAACTAAATCTAGCCCATGGCAGGAAATGGCTTGGGCCACAGAAGCCCAGTCAGGTCTGGCACCTTGCCTTGAGGGGCCCAGGCATGAGGTCACAGCTGTGCCCCAACACAGCCACTTTCTCATGCCTGAGAAAACCAGCCCGCCTTGTGGCCACACACTCATCCTCTCAGGTCACCAATCTGTCCCTAGACCTGCAGGTGAGCCAGGCAGCCAGCACCACAGGCTTCCTACACTGTGCAGGAGCTGGGGCCACCACCCCTACCCTTATAAGCAAGTGACATGATTCTCTCATGTCCTTGGCAAGTCCAGGGGGCCCAGGCCATCCTTAGCTGCCGAGCCTCATGTGACCTTTGTATTCTATTCTGTGCAGTCACAGACACCTGTGCCTAGCAATATTTCCACTTGACCAAATACCCGAATCTTTTTCCATTTATATGCAAAATATATAGTTTTAAGTAACTTTTGAAAGCAATGATACAATGGTACATGTGTACTCTAAGCTTCTATGTCCCTTGAGGGGGAGCCCAGGCCAGTGCTGCCTCTGCCTGGGGGAAACAGCTCTGAGACCAGTGGACTCCTACCTTCAAATTTTGGACTAAAGTTTTGTTTTGTGCCTGCCTCTGACTAGGCCCAGGTGAGGGGCTGACCTCTCGGCCTTAACGCCCCTCCCAAATGCCCACATTGTGCCTGCCCTGTCTCTATGGGAGGGGTTCCCTGGACTTTGGTTCTGTGAAGGAGCAGCAAGAGTGTAAATACTTATGATTCTTATACCTGTGTGGGGCTGAGGTGGTGCAGCAGTTTTTCTTAATAGCAACAGATGTATATTTTGGTAACAACTACAGGCTCAGTATTGCCCTGGGGCCAACCCTGGCCACATTCCACCCTGCCCCAGATGATGTGTTGGGGGAGTTTCCATTAAAGCAGTTTTCTAATCTGAAAAAAAAAAAAGTTTTCCTTTATAAGAGTTGCCATGATCATGGTGCCTCTTCACAGCAATAGAAGCCCTAACTAAGACAGATAGTGTATTGAGTATGTAATATTAACATGGTAATACCATTGTTAAGTTCCTAGATGTTGGTGCTAGCAGAAAACTATGATAGAAGAGGAAGACCCAGAATAAACATCTACTTCAGTTAGATGGAGACTGTGCTCCGTGGGGAAGAGCATTGTGGGCAACTCCAGACTGCTTTAGAGACTGATGTCATCATCTCAGACTTCACCTTTGTAAAAGGTACGGACAAAATAGCATGACTAGGGAGTCCTGTGATGGACTCTCTCTGAGGGCTTCTGTACAACATGGTTTGTTTACTAGGTACAGAGGTTACACCTGGAATCACAGACAGGGACCAAGGATAACCTGCTTCTTATGATTATCTAGTGCCCAGCCAGCAAAAGCTCAGGTGAGGGTTAACCGTGGCAGGGAATCAGTCCCCAGACAGCCACCAGGTAAGAAGCCGATGTCAAGGGTCCCCACTCCACCTCAGTGAGTGTCTTTGCCCAGGCTTTACCGTTTGTCTTCTCCCCACATGGAAACATCAGAATAGTCCTGACTGACACCTAATTTGATACCAATAAGCTCTTAATTGTCTTTTAATTCAACTTTTCATTTCACTGTTTATCATAAAAAATGTTCCCAGTAAACTGGGTTGGAGAGATGGCTCTGTGGTTAAGAACATTCGCTGCTTTTTCAGAGGACCTGAGTTCTATTCCCAGCACCCCATGTTGGGTGGCTCACAACCACCTGTAACTTCCAGTTCCAGAAAAGCCAACATCTTCTGGCCTCTGGGAGTACTCACACATGTGTTGCAGACATACTACACAAAAATAAAAAGTAATAAAATTAAAATCTTAACATGTTCCCAATGTTGAGGGTGGTTTCCCCGCCTCCCCAGTTTCTGCCCAGAAACAATGGCTTCTGCGACATAAACAAACAATAACCTTCAGTCTGTCTGCATAATAGAAACAGCAACAAGTTGGTATGTTTTCAAAAGCCCCGCAGACTGCAGACTGTGAGTTAGAAATGAATTTGATCACCCTCCTTTAATTTCTCCTATCATCTCAATAGCCTATGACTTGTAATTAGCCTGCTTTCAGGCTTGGCGGGAAATCTTGAGCATACATATGCCTTTGGGCTCTTACAGAGTAGAAGATCTGGACTGGGTACAATTTAGATTGTGTGACCTGATGATAGCTGGTGACCGAAGCTAAGTACGTTTTCCTCACACTGTTAGGGTCGCCCCCGTTTGTAGGACAGGTCTTCTCAACCTGTGGAGTGACTCACTAAAGATCATGCCTCACTTCCACTAACTCATGGACTCTTTCTTCCTAAAACAGCTGTGGCCTAAACGGCTACTGTGAAAACAAAGTCAGACAGTTAGTAAGATCTATACCAAGTGCCTTGATCAATTTCCAAGAAGTGTATCATAAAGGGTGGACGGGGCACCTTTCTTGATGTCACTCCTTCTGAGGAACTGTCTGACAGAATTGGGACACAGAGCCCAAGGGACTGGAGTGCAAAGCAATTACCTAAATGACTTTGACAGGAAGGTATATGTGGCCTCTCAAAGTCACCCACTATGAACAGAGGAGGAGTGTCAATGTCTTGTCTCATGTTAGCAATTAGTGAGAGTGTCTCTAGACACACATATGGACTCGCTACAAAGAGGAACAATTTTTTTGCTGGGAAAAAGGCTCACGTGTATTAGTATTACTATGTAGATGCACAATTCCCTTTCTGCTTTGCATAGGAGATAGTCTTTCCTCTGCCTAAGATGAGTTCTTTCCTGTACTATGCCGTGTTTAATTTTTTTTCAGTCTGGATAAATGGCTCAGGAGTTAAGAGCACTGGCTGCTCTTACAAAGGATCAGAGTTCAGTTCCAGCCCTCAACTGGTGGCTCACGACCACTCAGAACTCCAGTCCCAGGAAATCTGACATCCTCCTCTGCCCTCCTCAGGCATTGCATCTGCATGGTACACAGACATACATGCAGGCAAGACACCACCCACATAAAATAAAAGTAAAAAAAAAATCTTTAAAAATTACATTAATTCATTTCTTTTACAATTACTTATTATTTACTTATTTTATGCTTAGTCACATGGCATACATGTGGAGGTCAAAAGACAGCTTTCTTTCTACCATGAGGGTTCCCAGAATCAAATTCCCGTCATGAGACGTGGTGGCAAGCCTCTTCACCCACTGACACCAGCTCTGTGTGGTGGTGTTGACACAGCCACTATAATTCTATATGTATTTTTGCTTTAACTTTTGTATTAGATATTATTTATCAATTTTGTGTGTATGTGTGCCTGTGTGGGTGCACACGTGTCACAGCACATGTGTGGAGGTTAGAGGGCATTTTCAGGAGCTGTCCCTCACCATGTGGACCCCAGTGATCAAACTCTGGTGGTCAGGCTTGGCAGCAGGCTCCCTTGCCCACTGAGCTGTCCGTCTCACCAGCCCTATAATTCTGTGCTTCTTAAACAGTATTCTTACTAAGCAGCACAACTTTCACTCATGTCGGAAGAGTCAAACAGGGCAGCAAAAGTAGATACAAAGTACATAGAGAATTGAGAAGGAAATAGCAAACATACTTCATAGAAATAAAAGGACTTCACAAACTGCATTGAAAAAAAATCCCATTTTATTCACAGGGTACATTTCCAAATATTCTCCAAGGAAGGGAGGTAGAGGAACTGAGACCAGTTAATCTTCTCACTGCTAGCCATGGTCCATGATCACAGCAAAGAAAAGACATTTCTCCAGTGACCCTCTGGGCACATCACTGTTCATCTCAACCAACCGATAGGCACCATTTTTTTCAAGTCACACCATAAAAAGTACCAATTAAACCTATTTTCTTACCTGCTGCATTTTATATAAAATTCTTAAAAAGAAAAGAAATGAAGAGCACTGGGTTACCCCACACTTGCTGTCAATCAAATTTGGCTTTAATAGGAGGACGCCATTCTGCAAACACTTCAAAGGTTGACTTCGGTTTTAAAGTCTGATCTAAAAGCTCCAGAATTATTAGATCCATGGACCAGTAGACAGTACATGAGAAAGAATATTTAAAATTTCCTATTTTTACTCTTACCCAACCTCTGAAAATATGCACTGATAGAACAGCTTGCATACCTGTGGAACAGTCTGGAATGAGCAACGATAGAGGCTAAAGGCAAAAATATTCCCCAGTATTTTGCAGATCACAGTATGCTCCATGGTAACTGTTGGTCTAGCAATATTATAGAGCGTTGTAAAGATGAAGCCGGCTTTGGAATCGTGTGTTGCATGTCTTATCTCCCCCCTTCTCGTATGTAGTGTCTGGGGTGCACCACAGCAGCCATCAGTCACCCTAACTGTGGAGAGAGAAGCCTGTCAGTGCTGACGACAGAATGGAAAACAGCAATAGGTTGGTTCCTTGTTTCCGTGAATACTGGAATTTTCTGGAAAAACATTCTTAACTCTAGGAATCTTCCTGTAGCTATCACCTAGAAGACCTTAGAAAAATGTTCCACGACTGAGCAAAGGATATTTACACACCATTATCAGACTTCTCCAAGGCCTGTATACTATCATGAGTTTCTATAAAATAGTCCCATTTGCTACATTTAAAAGGGTCTTGCTGATGATAAAGGTACAAGTTGGACAGACATGGAAACATCTGCAAAGCAACAAACACATGAAGGGAATATGTAAGTGGGGAGCCGAGCCAGGAAAAGTTAAGGCACCCTCTGTCACTCCCCAACATTACCAGTTACTTTCTATTTTCCATGGGCATAAATAATATAAGGGAGGAGGGAGAGAGGGAGGGAGGGAGAAAGACTGAACTGAAACATGAAGGATAATGAATCTAGGTTGCCATCGCCTCTTGGGAATCATTGTGGGGATAGGAAGCTAACAGTAAGTAACTCTTGCTATGTGCAGTGTATAGTGACCACGTCCACCGGTCAACATCAGGGTGGTATTTACCACCATCGCTGTATCATCTTGACAGGAGAGCTAAATTATAACTCACCTTGAGAGTACAAATCAAAAGGCAGGTGACAGAGGGACATGGAGGTGTTTGCTTCACTGAACACAGGCACCCAAAGGGCACTGCCTGGTGGGCGGCGCAGGAACCTGAGGCCTCCAAGACCTCCAGGATCCACATGAGAAAACAGGTACCAGCTTCAAGTCTTCCCCGCAACAGCCTCGCAATCCATGCTCATGGTCCATCTAGCATCTTTTCATCCTAACCCTAATGATGGCATGGCAACACACTTCCTTTCAGTTACCTTGAAACCATTCCATTCTTGCAAATGCATTCTAAGACAACAATCCCTTCCTTCTTGTCTGCTGAGCTTCCTTCTGAGGCTGAGACTCCTCTCAATAGGTCCTTTGCAGTGGAGAAAAAAAATCAATATTTTTCTCTTAGTTCTCATTTTAGTTACATCTTTTCTCTATTGCATTTTTTCTTTCTGTTACTATACAGCGAAATCCAGAATTCCATGAATCCAATTTTCTCTGTTTTGGACTAAGTCACATCTCCTGGTGTTTACTGTTATTGCATGAAATATACATTTGAAAGTGACAGTTACCTGGAGGAGTCTAATTACACAGAAGCTAGAAGAAACATGATCACTAAATTTGGATATTACACCATAAAACTCTTGGACAACTTTGTGTCATTGATTGAATCCCCAAGTTTCAATTGAAAAACAAAACCAAGAAGGCTTTTAACACAGCAGTGAAATTGATAGTCATAGGCAAATGAGCAACCATAAAATGTAACTCCTCTTTTGTGCCCCATCAAGTGATAGTCAAGGGCTTTGGCTCAGTTGCTCACGATATTATAATTCACTTCAATATGTTTGTTTCTCTGTGTTAAAGGAAGAAGAAACTACAAACGTCAGCAACAGAGAGGAAACCCAAACAAGGAAGCAGAAGCATGTTTCTTCCTCATTCAGTGAGAAAGGTTAGATAGTATGAACGACCTTTCCGTTCACACACACACATGCTCTGGGATGTATGTGAAAATGTCAAATGGCACATTAAGGCTGAGAATAAGGCAGATACTATTTGTGTGTGTGTGTGTGTGTGTGTGTGTGTGTGTGTGTGTGATGTCTACAAATTTAAGACTCCCTCACTTATAACAGAAACTGTATATATAGGGCTTCACATTTAAAGACTAAATGTAGACTCTGGCCTTTAGAAGTTCATGATTTCAAGGACACAGCACAGGAACTATGGGGTATTTGCTATCTCCCTAGCTTTGGGGATTTAGAAAGTTCATCTGTGTACACAGAGAATAGAGCTCTACTCCTCATGATCATATGCAGGGCTGCAACTGGGTCAAGGTGACCAGACTCTGCCATGGGAGCGCTTTGATTAGCAAGTGCAAGCTTAGGCACAGCAGCTCCTAAGGTGAAGACCCCTCAGTGCACTGGTGACTGATGTTCTCATTAGATCCCTCCTGATAAGGATTTGCCAGGAAAAAAATTCTACACAGTTGATATTTTTCAAACATAGAAATTAAAACTATGGATGACTGGCTTCCCAGCAAAGAAGCAGAAAGGGCACTACCTGAACATCTGCCAATTTAGAGAATGAATTATCCACCTTTATTAAGATGCATTCACTTATTATGTGTATGTATACGATCCCACTTGCATGCAGTGTCCATGGAGGCCAGAAGAGAACACTAGATCCCTTGGAACTGGAGTGACAGGCAGTTGCACAGGGAAGCATGTGTCAGGAACTGAACAATCAGCACTCTTAAGGGCTGAGAAGTCCCTCCTTCTGCTCCCTCCCTTTGACAAAGTCATAAAAGTGAACAAGCTAGTTCAGGCACATGACTTTTATGCACTTTAGTAAAGCACTTTATAGTGAGTATATGGGTCCACAGTCATCATCTGTGAAAAGATCTTTCACGTACAAGCTTTATTTCTGGTGGGATAACTTACTTTCCACCTGGCATAATTTTTAGTGAAGTGTGGTTGAAATCAAATAGCAGCCATCCTCACTCAGGAGCTTGAGAACCAAAGCAATTCTCAAGCTGCAATTGACTAAAATGGAAGTTCCTATCTGGGTGCTCATTTGCAGAGAGACATCCTTTCCTGTCCGCTCCCCCCATGAAGCAATCTTACTTTTGTCTGTCTGTCTGTCTGTCTGTCTCTCTCTCTCTCTCACTCACTGTCTCCCACTGTCTCTCTGTCTCTCTCTGTCTCTGTCTCTCATGTACACTGCCATGCATGCACACATACACACACTTAAAGCATTGGTCTAATTGGTGGTAGAGAGGGGCATCATCCCTTGCCAGATGCACTGAAATGAATTAAATCCTTTTTATTGAACATGTCCACCATAATGCAAATCCCTTCTGTCTGACCATTAAAGGTCAAATACATTAATGGACCAGGCCCAGAGCTGAAGGCCTTAATCTCAATAAGTAGAACTGAATAATAAACACTCTCTTAAGGGTACTCCAGAATGTTCTACAGGACAATTCTGGAGAGGTTTCTATGTAG
The DNA here is from genome assembly GCA_902168405.1 of Peromyscus aztecus. Classification (NCBI taxonomy): domain Eukaryota; kingdom Metazoa; phylum Chordata; class Mammalia; order Rodentia; family Cricetidae; genus Peromyscus; species Peromyscus aztecus. The sequence goes on from CABHPQ010170155.1 coordinate 47,685, forward strand.
GAACATGCATTTTACTAAAAATAATGTAAATACACACACAGTTATACACATACATACATACAGAGAGAGAGAGGGAGAGAGAGAGAGAGAAAGAGAGAGAGAGAGAGAGAGACCTACCTCTTGCTTAACTACATCATCTAACCAAACACACAAAAAGTTATACATATAACACACCTATGAATTGTCACTATAAAATAATAAAGGTTGCAGCGATGCTGTTTGCGACATGAACACTGTACCTTTGTCCTAAAAGGCAGATAGTATGAGCAGTCAGACTTTTCTTTTGGTCTACCTTGGGGTTTCTCAGTTTTCACACTACTAACATTTCTCTGGGTCATTCTCTGTGGTAAGTGGCTGACCTGTTGCTGTTGGAACACTATCCATGGCTGTTCCCTACCACAAGCAGCTAGCATTCCTGGTCCTAACAATGAAAAATGTCCTCAGGTGTTGGCTCAGGGCACCTGAGGGGGGAGGGAAGTCGGCGCAGGTGAAAGCACAGGTCAGCTGACAGTGTGATCATCTCCATTCTGCAATTCAGATGCCATGCAGAATAGCTCTACAATTCCGTAGACTAAACACACAAATCTCTTACACGACCTGTTCCAGGAACTGTAGTGAGAGTTCAGACTCCCAGACAGCATTCTCAGTGAACCGTGATGTGTGCATTTTATGAACTGCTTCTTTAGATTTTGACCAATTAATGCATTCATCTGAATGCACACTTAATCTTTGTATTTGTTTTTTTCTTAGACCTTTTATACTTTTAATGAATCTATTGGTAAAAATGTATTCTTTCTTAGGTAATTACTAACTTCTAGTCACTCAAAACAGGGATTATATTCAGGGTTGGACAGACATGACTAACACAACTCACACTGCCTTCCTGATATCCTGATGCTGCCGCACAAGATAGAAACACTAAGCCAGCCCTGCACAGGGGTGAGCTTCCCAAACTCTTCATTCTCTAAACATCACCACAACCTGTGCACCATCGTGGCCCCTAGTCTCAGTCCAAATGCTAATTTCTAGAAGAACCTGGATATTTAATCACATCTGGAAACTCCCTACCCCTAGATGTGCAACCCTTCAACAACTCTGATATCTTGTAAGTTCGCCTTCTTTTTAAAGCCCCCTGTGTTCACAGACATGGTCAATATACTAAGTTTCTACCTTCACGGTGCAGTAGAGCTTGTGGGTTGATTTTACCTACGTCATGACAACACTTGAAAGAATGAACATGAGTCTTCACATCTCCCTGGAGCCTAACATGCCTCAAAGCACAAACACTATGAAAGATGTCCCTGCTTGTCCCTTACCTACAGTAAACACATTTGGCCGTAATCTGCCAGCAGAGTACCCGTGTCGTGTTGTGTTAAAGCTGCTGTGCCACGCTACCCAGCAGCCCCACCTGACACTAAGGAAATCCACAGCTGGTGGCTCCTACCTGCTCACTTGCGATTTCCATGTCACATGTCACTATGCTCAGCATGAGGCCCACTCATGAGATTTGGGGGGGGGGCAGGATGAGTAAGAGAGTAGTTTTCATTCTGGATTACATATTTGAGGGTAAAGCTTGCACCCCGTGCTGGCATGCAAACTGACAGCAATTGCTGTGCCAGCTCAACTTCCGTCAACGTGGGATGGATTCCATACTATATCTCTGCAGCTCTCCAACACCAGGCCATGCACACTCAGTTTTCATAGTCACGTGAGAATAATCTTTGATTACTTTGTATAGTGTGTCCGAGTGTATGTGTCTATATTCATGTTTGCATACACACACATTACCTTGAAAGAAAACATTCGTATGTGCACACGCATGAGTTATCTTGAAGAGAAATGTTCATGTTAAAGAGGAAAGGGCCCCCTGCCTTCTGGTCTGTCTGCCTCAGAGACGAAGTTCTTACTCGCTGTGACCTACTTCACCTCTCATTAAAGGAAGACGCTTTTGCCACTTTACAAGTAAAGAATGTACTTGTGTAGTGATTTTGTGAAAATAATAGCAACACAGCCAATGGGTTGATGTAATGGGGACCTAAAATTGAGTTTCTCTCTCAACGTCTGAGGAGAGGAAGTGTCTCATGTTATCTAGACTATGAATCAACACAGTCTAACTTCAACAGAGCTTCATGCTAAGTAGGCTTAACCAAAGAGGCAAGAAGCAATTCTTATTTAAAACTGTACTAGTGGAGGGGACTATAGTCAACATAGACTTGTTTTAATGAATCACAAAAATCAGCAGGAAGGATTTTGTAAGTCTACCCCATCACCCACCCATAGCCCTAAACAGGGCAAAAATAAATAATAATTTTTAAAAACCTACAGTTCTAATGCCAGTCTCAATAAGACAGGTCTTTTAAAATGACTATGATGCCAGTGTATATTGACAGTCAGCAATACCCCAGCATCTCCCACATGCTGCCATGATGAGCCCCTCAGCCTCAGCAACTAGAGTTCATCTGGTCCTTGAGTTGCATCGTCTAGATTTGAACCACAGACACGTGATCTGCAAGCATCATCTCCTTGGTGTGTCCCAGTTGCAAATCCACAGTACGATATAAAATGTTCCCCCAGAACATTTTACTTCTTATTGTTCTCCAAGCCAACATCAAAAGCAAAGTTTTGCTTGGGTTTTTGTTTGTTTCTTATCATGCCAATCCATGACACACTTTGGCCATTCCTTTTAGAAGTCACATAGAAAACCTAGCAAAAAATACCCTACCCAGTCCTTTCTTCTTTTATGGTCCCTAAGAAGTGGGCTGAAGCAATGGTTCCTTGCATGGGTCTAGTTGCATCCTCAGTGCACCAATTTTATGAAGGTACCAGAGTTGGAGAAATTCCTCAGGCATGGCATGGAAGCCTGAGTAGGGCAAGACATTGTCGTAGTAGTGGTGACTAATGGGCTCCTCCTGCATATTCACAGAGAAGGGCCAGAAGCCATAGATGGCCACCTCCTCACAAAGGCCCAAGGCTGCGCTCACCAGAAAGAGTCCTGTAGACAGGCGCTTGGCATGGATTCCCCTACTCTTCCAGAACTTTCCAATGTTCCGTAGAAAGTTAGGGTTAGCAAAAAGCACTGTTTGATTGGCACCAACATCTTTCAGTGTGTAATACACACGGAGAGAGGGCTCTGTTCCCGTCTTCATAGAGAAGGCAGGCATGTAAATAAAGCTGTGGTTATAGATCTTCATGCTGTCCACGAACGTCTTTCTGGACCACAGCAGGTTTTGAAACCTACGGTAAATAAAAGGCTCAATTAAACCTTGGAAACACAGACACATCAAAGTCCACTCACCCTGTCCTCTGATGGTTGAAGTTCTCAAACCGAACACACACACACACACACACACACACACACACACACATACCACTTCACTTGGAACTTCTCATCAGCTACCTTGACTCATCGAATAATCCTACCTTGAACTCATTAACATTCCTTAATGAAGCTCTCCTAAACTAACATCAGCTGTATAGTATGTTTGTGCCTGGAATGTAAAATGATTTAACATTCATAAATTTGTAAAGATTGCTGGCTGGGGTGGTGTTGGTGGCAAAAAGCTACATGTGTGATTTGATGGGAACAAAACTTTTTTGAATGCAGAGGGCCCTTTCCTCTTTAACAAGATTAAAAAGAATCACTTGTAAGACAATTGTCCCCATCAAAATCCCATGTTCTAGAAGTCTCCAGTTGGCCAGTGCTCTGTGAGACTACACGGGAAAACTGGAGCCTGTTGCTGCTGCAGCTCCATGCAGAGAGCTGCCCACATCCCTTTCTGGAGAATTCTGCTTGCCTCTGCTCATCCAGGGCTACCTGTGGAGAGAATCTCTGATGCAAATGGATGCAACTAAAATGTATGGAAGACCTCCTATGTGCCAGACATGAGAGAAATACAATTAATAGCTTGTTTGTGATCTCACTTACCTTTTATTGATCTTACATGTGCATGTACTTATGGGCAGACTGCACATTGTGGGGGTCAGAGGGCAACCTCAGCTGTCAGTCCTCACCTTCCACCTTGACTTTCAGACAGTGTTTCTGGTTCTTGTTGTTTGCCACTGTGTAAGCCAAGCTGGCTACCCGCAAAGCTTCTGGGGATTCTCTTGTCTCTGTCCCGCATCTCACTATGGGAGCTCTGGGGTTACGATGCCTGCTGCTGTTCCCAGGTTTATGTGGGTTCTGGAAATTTGAACTTCAGTCCTCATACTTAACTCACCAAGCCATCTTCTCAGGCCAATGCCTCATTTTTAAAATGTATTCTTCTCTCATATATTACATCCTGCACAAATTCCCCTCCTTCCACCTCTCCCAGCTCCCCCACTCACAACCTTCCTTCTCCCCGAGAGCCACTCCTGCTCTCTGTCCCTTCAGAAAAGAGCAGACCTCCCGGTGATATCAACTGAACATGGCGTAACACATTACACCAAGACTACCTCCCGGTGATATCAACTGAACATGGC
>CABHPQ010170156.1:7100-20187 GCA_902168405.1 Peromyscus aztecus
CACACTGGAGCCCCATGGGAAGACAGTTCAACAAGGACAGAAACCACACAAGCAAGATGACACAGACAGAGGACACACAGAGACCTCTAGAGAGAACAACGGGAAGACACGACAGAGCATGGTAGGAGGTCGTCAAGGGCAAAACAGGGAGACAGGGGTGTTAGAGAGACAGCAGGAAGTCACAGAGGGGCCTGAGCTGTGACCAGAGCCTCTGCTGCCCTCCAAAGCTCTGGCTTCACCTCTGCCCATACCCAGCCCACTGCCCTCAGCAAGCTGGCACCCCAAGACGACAGTCCACCAGCCCTACCCTCCTAGAATCCAGGCCACCACATCCCACCTCCCCCAAACTCTGTCCTTCTCCCACTAGGGTGGTGGTTTGACGCCTGCGGCCTCTCCAACCTCAACGGCATCTACTATCCAGTTCATCAACACTTGCACAAGATCAATGGCATCCGCTGGCACTACTTCCGGGGCCCCAGCTACTCGCTGCATGGCACACGCATGATGCTGCGGCCCATGGGAGCCTGACACACAGCCCTACAGAGACTAATGCCGCAGGAGGATTCTCACCCCAGATGGCTCTGTGCAAGCTGGGCCCCGCCCAGAAATCAGGGCCCGGGGCTCATCCTTGACATTCTAGGACACCAGAGACAGCTTACCTTGCCCCCAGATTACAAAGAGTCACCTGCCTCCCTGTGTCCGTCCATTGTGAAATGCTGGGTGCTCGAGGCACGGCCTCGGTGGCACCTACACGCTTCCTCCTCCTGCCAACCGCAGGGACGCCTTGCCGTGACCTGAGGCAGGCTGAACTTGACACCTCAGAAGGTGGGGTTGCAGCGGGTGGGAGAAGCTTGCAGACTGGGGGTGCCCTCCTCCAGGGGAGGTTGAGAGTCTGTTCTCCTTCTCCAGTTCCAAGTTTCCCCAGCCTTGAGATGACAGCAGACTCTCTTTCCAAGGCTTGGGCACTGTTCCCACTCCCCTACCCATGACCCCGGTGCTAGCCATTATTTCCCTGTGCTCTGGGGCTCCTGGACTTCAGTGGCTGACAGTCTGGTCTCTCAGAAGCTTCTAGAAGTATGAGCGGGATCTTTTTACTCCGGTGTGCCCTGGAGTGTGTTCTACAGGTAGTAACCAAGGCTCTTCTCTAAAGTGCGTAGGATTGAGTGAGAGAGAAAGAGCGAGTCAAATAAAAAGAATAGGCTTTCTCGACTGCAGGACTTGTCAGAGCCTTTCATGTGTCCCCAAGCCTCGAGGCCACCCATGAAGGGGCTGGGGGAAGCAGCTTTCTCCAAATGTACTTATTTGAGAATGAGGACCGGGAAGATGGCTCCACTGGTAAAAATTCTTGCTATGCAAATATGAGGACCAAAGTTCAGATCCCCAGCACCCATAGAAGGCTGGGTGTGGCCATTAGGACCTGTAATCAGCTCTGGGGAGGCAGAGACTGCTGGGTCTCTGGAGCTTGCTGACCAGCCAACCTAGCTGAGTCAATGAGAGAAAAAAGTAAGGTAGAGAAGTAGCTGAGGAAGACCTGATGCTGACCTCTGGCCTCCACATGTACGTATATGACACAGGAAAACACACACACACACACACACACACACACACACACACACACACACCATTTTTTTTTAAATGAAGCTATATTTGTCCCATCTCAGGGCCATGGATTCCCTTGGAAAAGCTGGTCCTCTCCTGTCATGAGGAGGATCCCTAGGGACGTGTCCCCCACCTCCAGCTCTACCCCACCTTTACTGGCTACAAGGATCATAGGGCAGCCTCAGACAGCCTCAAAAACACAACTAGAAAGAACTTTGCATTAAAATAGACACATGCCATTAAAGAAGGTTCTAGAACAGAGATCCTGTCGGTGCTAAGAGTTCATCTCCTCTAGGGATCCTTCTGCCACAAGAAGCTAACCCTCTGCCTGTGTGGCTGCCTTCAGGGTTCCTCAGTTACCCTGGCTCAGTCAAGCAACCGTCAGCCCTGACACCAGTACCAAGGGATCCTTCCTGCTTCACTCAACACAGCACTGCCTCTCTGTCCCCAGAGAAGGTGAGGCCTCAGCAGTCACAGGGCCCCCATGACCTCCCCCAAGACCTCCCCCGTGACCTCTAAGAAGCTCTAACTGAAAAGTGGGGGCACAGCCACTCTCTTACCTGGTGCATCACTGTGTTCCCTTCCACGGTCCTCACAGTGCTGTTGTTATTCCCTGACACCCAGCCCAGCCAGGAATCACCTTCCTGAGGTCTTCCGGACAAGCTAGGCCGGCAGGGATGGCCCCATCCTCCCTGGAGTCCAACAATTCAGGGGCATTTCCTGCTGGACTGGAAAGGACTTAGGAGCAGGCTGCTGCACAGACAGCTCAAATCGTCTCACTCAGCATTTACCCAGCAGAATTTTACTTAGCGTCTACTGTAAGAGACTGGGAAAGGTTTGGCAGGGGGGTCATATTGGCGCTGAGACCCTAGGCCAATGGCTCAGCTTCCCATGGCCTTTATTGTCCTGCCTGAGAAATGGACCCAGTAATGCTCCCTTTCCAGCTGTGCTGTGCTATGGAGGAATGAAGACACATGTACCAATGTCCTAGCCTCCTGGCAGAATGCTAGTTCCTGAGCTGAGGAGATGGCCTCATCAGTGAAGTGCCCATGTGGGCACAGCATGAGAACCGAGCATAATCCTCAGAACCCATATGAGAAGATGGCACAGTGGCTGCTCCTGAAATGCCAGCCCTGAGGAGGCAGAGACAGGTGGGTCCCTGGGGCTCACAGGACAGTCAGTCTGGTCTAATGGGCAAGCTCCAGATCCAAGTGAAAACCAGAAAGGATAGCTCCTAAGAGATGCCATCTGAGGTTGACCTCTGACCTACACACACACACACACACACACACACACACACACACACACACACACCCCATGCACGCACAGGCTAGTTCCCCGAAAGGAAAAAGGAGTGTGGAAGGCCGCCCATTTCCAATGTGTACTACTTCTCCTGGTCCTGGCAAGCAGGGAGCATCCTGCTCTTGTGTCCACACCATTTACCTCTGTGTTGTGATGTTTCTAGGCTACTGCTTGCTGGGAAGTAGAGCAAGGCAAAGCTGTGGGTCCCAGGAGGCAGCCCCTCTATCCGTTTCCCTTTGGACTCCTGCTTCTAAATATCCACAGCGCCCTCTCGCCTTCCTTCCTCCTCACCAGGTCACAAAAACAGCATCCTGAAGATGGATTCGCTCACAGACACGGGACAGTTTCAGTTACAGCCGGCTCCAAACACTCAAGTGATGCCTCTACCTGGAACCTGTCATACCCCTGGTCGACTGCATTCTTAGCAGGGTCTCTGATGCAATGGTTCCAGCAGCCTCAGTTCGTGTCCCAGCTCAGCATCTTGAGTCAGAGAATTGCTCTGGCCCAGAGATCCCAATCAAGGAAGATCCTCTCTGGTCAGCATAGGTCTGGGATTCTGACTGGGCAAAGCCAGATTACACATATCTGACCAGGGTAGGGCTTCTGGGATCAAGCCAAGTCTTGTTTGCAGGAAGCAGGGAGGTAGGAGGAATTCTACTTCCTCTTCTCTGTCTCCCCACCACTGCCCCTGCCCCAGCCTCTCTGTCCCTAAGTCTTGCCTCAGGTGTCATGTTAGCCCCAGCTTGCCTCAGATAATCGAGGACCTGAGGTGTCCTGCCCAGAGATGCCAGTCATGGTTCTGAAGAGCCCTGGTCCTCTCTGAGCCTCAGTGTCCCACAAAGCACCCACTGCCAACCTCTGACGTCAGCCTGGGGACGGCAGTGCTAACTCACTGCTGTTGCTGAAGGAGCCCGCAGGGACAGGGGTGACTTGGGGATCAGGTTGCATCTCCTGGGGCCCCAGTTCCTGGGAACTGGATCAGCGATATTAGGAATCCCTACCCCAAATCTTTGCCACCTCTTCTTGCCTCAGCTCGGTGTCCTTCCACTTCTGTGGTGAAGGAAGAGAGTTTCGTCCAGGTGAATAGCCACTTACTCCAGCACACATACAGCCCTGAGCTGCCTCCTTCCTTGAGCTCTATGGAGACACCTGCCATAAAAATGCTACAGTGCTGTCCCTGCTGCCCATCACCAGGGCTAAAGGAATTTTCTAGAAAGACCTGCATGACCAGCCTGTCCTTCTCACAGGTGCCTGGCGAGTCCTGGTGGGTCCTGGCGGAGCCAGTCAGGCAGTACACACTGTTCCTGCGAGCGCTGTGTGTGGTCAGAAAAGACTGTTTCTATACTGGAGTTCACTGTGTTCGTATCAGGGACCCAACGAAGGGCAACTGGGAAGGTGGCCCTTGGGGGACAGAGAGAAAATGGGCAGGGCCTTGTGGAAGGTTCAGGAATGGATCCTTCTCTGGGTTTTCCTTCCCATCACTGTCTGTGTGAGCCTTTGCTTCTCTTTTAAAGATGCTTTGGAAAGCAGGCACGGTTGCCTTGGCCACAGCAGCAGCGGCCTCTCTAGTGGGGCAGCTTTTCAGACGCATGCAGCATTAGCCCTGGCGGGTTCATCAGCGTTCTCTCATTCCTTCATGGGTGCGCTCATTGGCACAGCTGTGACTGGTTGAAGACCCACCTGGACCAGGGCCTGACTGAGTGACGGGGATGGAGCAGTGTACGGACAGATGCCTGCAGGCCACCTCACTGAACTGAACAGGCTTAGGGGAAGGCGGCAAAGGAGCAAATTAAAAGTAGTCAAGATGAGGTAAATAAAGAAAACACCACAAACATAGACAATACACAGGACAGACCAGAGAGGATTACAGAGACCTCTGGGGTGTGTGTGTGTGTGTGTGTGTGTGTGTGTGTGTGTGTATGTATGTGTTCCTTTTCATGTGTGTGTCTACTGGGAAGATCAGAGGTTGATATCAGGTGTCTTCCTCAATTGCTGTCCACGTTGTGTTTTGAGACAGGGTCTCTCAATGAACCTGGAGCTCCCAGACTGACTGGCCAATTAGCACCAGGAACCTTTTGGTCTCTGCCTCGCCCATGCTGGGTTCACAGGCATGCACCACCGTGTGCAGCTTTTAATGTGTTGCTAGAGATCTAAACTCGGGTCCTTATACCTTACACTTGTGTGTCAAGCACCTTCCTTACTGAATGAGCCATCTCCCCAGCCCTTAGGAAACAATCTCTTCTTCTCCTCCTCCTCCTCCTCCTCCTCCTCCTCCTCCTCATCTTCTTCTTCTTCAAGATTTTATTTATTTTAGCTGGTAAATCTCATGCCTTTGATCCCAGTATTCAAGAGGCAGAGACAGGCAGATCTCTGTGAGTTCAAGGCCAGTTTGGTCTACAAGGCCACAGAGTGAGACCCTGTCTTAAAAACAAACAAAAAAAACCCCATTATTTTATGTGTGGGGGTGTTTGCCTGCATGTATGTATAAGCACCATGTGCATGCCTAGTACCCAGGAAGGTCAGAAGAGGGTATCAGATCCCCTGGTGCTGGAGTTACAGACGATTGTGAGCCACCATGTGGGTGCTGGAAATTGAACCCAGGTCCTCTACAAGAGCAACAAGTGTTCTTAACCGCTGAGTGTTGCTTGAATCCTAAATGGTCTTATAAAAAAAACCCAGGGCCAGATATTAGGGTAAATGCTGAAAGATCAGAGGAAACAAGCCACAGTCACGTCTCACCTCGACAACTCCTCAGCTGAAAAGAAAAGATCCCGTCTCCATGAATCCTCAGACTGAATGCTTCTGGGTTCTCAGCTGAAAGGGCCTAATTCCTGTCTCCTCCCACCTTATATTCCTTTCTTTGCCCAGCCATATCACTTCCTATCTCAACCTTCCTAGTGCTGGGATTAAAGGTGTGTGATCCCAAGTGCTGGAATTAAAGGTGTGTGCCACCACTGCCTGGCTGTTTCTAACTCTCTCTCTCTCTCTCTCTCTCTCTGGTTTTTCAAGACAGGGTTTCTCTGTGTAGCTTTGCACCTTTCCTGGAACTCACTTGGTAGCCCAGGCTGGCCTTGAACTCACAGAGATCTGACTGTTTCTGCCTCCCGAGTGCTGGGATTAAAGGCGTGCACCACCACCTCCCGGCTCTGTTTCTCTTTTAAACTGGATTAATCTCATGTAGTCCAGGGGTGACTTTGAACTCACAGAGAGCCAGACGGATCTCTGATCCTGAGTGCTAGGATTAAAGGTGTATGCCACCATTGCCTGACCTCTATGACTAACTCTGTGGCTGGCTCTGTCCTCTGATCTTCAGGCAAGCTTTATTTCTTAGATTAGAAATACATCACCACAGCTGAGCCACCTCTCCAGCCCCTAAGGAGACAATCTTTACATCAAGGACTAAGCAGGTGCAGAGGACACAGGCAGATGAAGAGCAGAGCTCTCTTCCCTGGGCAGGGAACTGACACAAAAGTACCATCTCCTAACTGGCAGGAAGGGAAGCAGGCCATGTAGCCTACCCACCCTCTCTAGCAGCACCCTCCCAGCCAGCCTCATCCCTTAGCCTCCTAAGAGGACCCCGCCTCCCTGTGCTCCTCCTGACTAAAGCCCTCAGTGGCTCTCTAGAGTAGAATTTCTCTACTAAGAAGAAATTCTTTTTTTTTTTTTTTTCCAGAGCTGAGGACTGAACCCAGGGCCTTGTGCTTGCTAGGCAAGCGCTCTACCACTAAGCTAAATCCCCAACCCCAAGAAGAAATTCTTATGTTCAGCCTTTAACCAGAACTCTTTGTGGCCTCTGCAACTCTACCTCTACCCAGGGAGTCCTACTGTGGAGAAGTAACAGTCCAGGTGGCCACTGGCTACCCTGGGAGAATTTTCCATTTCCTGTTGACTTTCAGGTCCTTGTGGCACTAGTTCAGGGCTCCAGGTCCAGCAGTGCTGCAAGAAGCATAGAGGACTATGCTCTGCCTTGCCCTCTTCTCGGGAGAAGGTGGGCCTGTAAGATCCCTGTGAACAGGGCATACGTCATCATGCCCGGGAACAAAGCCACACACTGCCCATTCTCTGTGACAGCATCTTAGGGTGCTTTTCATGTCAAACGTTGCACAGGAACCTGCCTTCAGGTATCCCCAAGCCCCATAACCACTCAGTGATAGCCTAGTATATCCCCTTTCACAGGTGGGGAAACTGAGGCACTGGAAAGTGATGTCACATGAAGCTAAAGCCTCATGCAAGGGGCAAATCACCTGCTCCAGAGCATGTCCTATCTCCATCTCACTGCCCTGTGACCTGTGAAAGAAAAGCAATTGAACACCGAGTGGTCGCTGGGCACTGTCAACCAGTGCTGAAACTTACCATGGGAAACAAAGTTCACTGCCGCCGGGCCCTCTTGCCTCACAAGAGATGGGATCTTTGTTTGGGTTTCTGACCTCCTGACTATCCTACCATGGTTTCGGGACATACAGGCATGTGCCAGGTACGTATTCTGCTGCCGCACTATGCTCCCAGCCGTGGCTGAGCAGCTCAAGTGTTGATTCGGGTCTGGGAGCAGGGGAGGGTTGTGGGATCCTGAGTGCCTCCTGGCTGGCCCAGCTCCTTCCCAGGTGGCAATACCTGACTGGTTCCCATCCAGGGTCTGGGAGCCATTGTGGGAGCAGAGTGGATTGAGATGCAATTGGTGAGCACTGTGCCAAGGGTGGCCTAGGGGGCAGCTGTGTTTTCTCCATCATTTCCTGCTTCTTGCTCATTGTCATTACTGAGACTCAGATATGGACCCCAGAGGCTCTTGGGCCCATTTCAAACACAGAACGAAGCCAATCCAAGAACCTGCTCTTTCCCTGCTGTTTGGGAAAGATCTTCGGGGTTCCACAGGAGCACAGTTTGAGAATGAGCCCAACAGAAAGGCAAAAGATTATCTAACCCCCCTGCATCTGTGTCCCTGGACCTAAGGGCCGTGACAGGAGCCAGAGTACAGAAAGCACACTGGCCTCTGAGAAGCACCAGGAAGAAAAGGAGTAAACAGTGGTAAATTCAGACAGCGGAAGGGGTGTTCCTGGGAGGAGGCTCCGGGCCAGTGCCCAGGGTCCTGGGAACATCGGCCTCCCGACCCCCATGAGGGCTGCAGGTGTGTTCAGTTTGTCAGATCCCCATCAGGCCATGCAGCATGCTCACACGTTTCCCTACACGTGCCTCTACAGGATGGCGGGCATGTGAGGAGGGACCAGACATGTTCACACACACTGAAAATGTAAAGAAAGCCATCCTGGGAAAAATACGATTTTGTAGAGGAATTTAGAGGCAGATACATTACATGTGCCTTTCCCTGTGACATGGGCATCCCAGGTTCTAGTATCTTCCCTGATACTTCATGGATTCACTGCGCTTCTGGTGGCTTCAACCCCAGATGAGCAAATGATACTGTTTGCCTGTGCATGTCCAAGAACACCTGTCTTAGCAGCAACAGCAAGCATTCTGTATCCTGTCCCACCGGTGGGCTCTGTGGTAACGAGAGCCCATGGGCTCCAACACTGCAGCCTCAGCCTAGGCAGCTCACCACACACCACCCTGTGCTTGATTTGGGTCTCACCAAGTGTCCAGGCATGTGGGCGCCCCACAATTCTATGCTCATGGGGAACTGTGCACACCACCCGTGAGCTGCAGATGCCCACTTCTCCTGTGTACCTCACATTGTCTGATCAGACCTCACTTCCAACATCAAGTTCAAATATAAGAGTTTCAACGTGATGACAAGAGAGCCTTAAAACAAGAGAAGAGCCCTTCCTGCCTGGTAGGAGGCCAGGGGTCCTGGAGGCCAGCAGCTGGCAGAGCTGATATGAGGAACTGAGGAACTGGAGGGTAAAAAGGATGCTCATGTGTCCACTGCAGTGTCTTGTCAGACAGTAGTTTAAACGAGTGAAAATCCATTCATCTCTTACGTAAGGTGGGCAAAGGTTAACAGGTCAGCTCCTCATGAAAAGAACCCCAAACCTTTACTGTAGGGAGCTGCGTGTAGCCACGCCTTACAGGTGGCGCTGGTTACCGCTTTCCGCCATCCCGATGGCGAGCACTCCCCGTGTTAAACAGCTTCAGGTGAGGCTGTAGCGGAATGTGTGGGTTGCTTACGCATGCTTGAGCCTATTGGGCAATGCCCACATGGCGACCTGGGGTTGGCTGCCCAGAGCCTATATAAGGCCGGGAGAGGCTTTGCCTGGGGATCCTTCAGAAGGAGGGGATCCTTCAGAAGGAGGGGATCTTTTAGAAGTCAGAAGACTGATTCAAAGGCCTGATTAAATTGCAAGAAGAAGAGCTCGGTGTTGTGTCTTCCTTGCTGGACGAGGGGGCGCAACAATTGGTGGCCCATACGGGGAAATCCCTCACCAGTGAGCCCAGAACTTCTTTCAATCAGAGGGTACCAGAAATCCTCAGGAAAAGTGAGGATCCGCATCCAAAGCGGGTTAAGTCCTCAGGTAAAATGGGGATCCGCGTCTAGAGCGGGGATTGGTCTTCTCTGTAATTAAAGAGAGAGTGGGATTCAAGAACCCGCGATAAACGCGGAAAGAAAAAAAAAAGGAAGGTGAAACTACTAATTTCTAGCTTAAGAACAATTATGGGCGCTTCTTCGTTGCACCCAATTTTTTTGGCTCTTAGTGAGCTGCTCTTAAGACCGGTGTGGAAGCTAGTAAGAGGTTGTCTTGAGGATCAGAGATGTAGTAAAGCGGTTGAAGGGGGACAGACTGCATTAGAAATCATGGGAGAGGAGAGATCAGAAAAGCCCTTGTCGGATGAGACAGAAAGTAAGAAGAGAGAAAAGGAAGGTATAGGGTAGTAATAATAGTGTAGGAAAAACTTAGAAATGTAAGATTGTGTATAAGGCATAGTGTAATGATATAGTGTAGGAAAAACTTAGAAGTGTAAGATTGTGTAAAAAAAATAAGTAAGGCAACTAGACAGAAAAACACTCCAATTTTCTAACTTTGGGGGCTGTGAAAGCAAGCTGGGGAAATCTTTCTTTGGGCTTTAAGTGTAGTAAAACTCTTCTCTGAGCTTATTGGGGAAGAAAAAGTTTCCTATGGAAGCTTTTGTCCTGGGAACAGCTGAAATGCGAAGTTCAAGCGGCAGGAGAAAGTAATTTCTCTCTGAGGCAAAAATGGGGGTGTAAAGTTCAGACAAATTAGAATCACCTAAAGATATTAGTATGGGAATCACCTGTGAGCCTTAAGGGTGATTGCCTCTGGCATAAGCTCTGTCCTTGAGCACCCAGATAGACAAACAAGCAACCCACTGGGGAATTGGGCCAGGTAAAGGCCTGATGAAGCAAAACACCTGTCTTAATGGGAGTTTAGAAATGACAAAAACCTTCCTTGTTAGATTTTCAGTCTGTACGCAAACCAGACCCTGAAAACAAAAACGGACAAAAAACCCCTACCTTCAGTAGCAGGGAAAGCCACCACTGTAGTGTCGGAAACTGTTTCTGGGGTAGAGGGGATAAACTGAGACCAAACTGGGAACTGTCTGGGAGAAAGACTCTGAAGAAACAGAAGGGACAGATTCCTCCTCAGAAAATGCACGACCTATGAAAGCTGCTAAGAGTTTGAGGCAGATTGGGGGGAGAAAAAAAGGCCCTACCTCCAAAGGCAGCTAGCAGAGGTACAGAGCTGCAGACAGATACCTGAAGTTCTGCATCTGGGGCGGTAAAAAACAAGCAAAATGAGAATAAAATCAGTGAGAGAAAATCTCTCTAAAAGAGCTATGAAAAAGCTGTTGTGAATGTTTTTCACTGATTGGCTAAGGCAAGCACAAGCCCTGAGGAAAGTTACGATCAGAAGTGCCAGCCTCAATGCCAGCTAACAAGGCGGGTGCAGTTCTGATTTGGGGCCAGAGTCAGATGAAGGAGAAACACCTGTTAAAGCCAGCTGAGGACAGAACAGAAATCTCACAATGTCCCATAATTAAAAATGTAAAATGCTTGTTCAGGTCTCCCGTTGCAAGGGCAAAGGTGTTGTTCGAATCTCCTAGGCAAGAATTTGTGAGCAAGTCTGGTAAAAGAAAACCAGTCGACTCTCAGACCCAAAAAGAACTATGGGAAATGATATAAGGGACTGATATTATTATGGACTGATACAAGGGAAATGCATTCTGGGAAAGGTAGTTGTTCCGCTAAGATGGCGACATTGCCCTGAAACACTTTTGTCAGCTTGAAAATACGTTCATGGTAAAATTAAAATAAAGTTTTTAAAAGAATAAGGAGGAAAATTGTCTAAGAGTTTAAATGTCAGTTCCAATGAAAAATTGAAAGGATACGGAACTAGAAGCTTCGCGGTTTGGGGCTCCGTTGGTAAAATACTTTATATCACCTAATAGCTGTACAGTATTTGACGAAAAGCTTTACAGCAGCTAAATACGGTAATTTCACGCTCACAGTGAAGTGAAGTTTTTTGGTAGAACGAACCAAAAGTACTGCTGTAATAGAAACGTTTGTCTGAATTGAGGCACTTATAGGGGAACTATTATGAATTTGGATGAAGGGACAGCCTCTAGTTAAAAACTGTCTACTGCTGACAGTGCATCTCTGCCGGTCCGGAACGGCTGAGAGAACTCGGCAACTTTGGAGTGTGGCTTTATCCCTAGAAGGTTTATCCCCTAGCAACGACTATCACAACTCTATAACAATACTCACTAAATCCCAGTGTTTTATAGCAAAGCTGACTATAAACTCTAAAGCTTTAGAAATGATGTACGTATTTCCTGTCTAGTTAAGAGAATCTTTCTAATAGAGATAGTGATAATAATTAAAAAGGTAAATAAGATATGTAAGTTTAAATAAAAAATAAGTATATAAGAAATCTTTAGGTGTTTGTTAAGTTAAGGAGTATGCTAATTGTAGCCCTATATAAGTTTGTAAAATAGATCTATAGAGTTCCTTTAAGAAATCTTTGGGTGTTTGCTAAGAAATAAGATAAGTATAAGAATATAAATTTGCAAGGAATATCTAAGGTAGTCTTAAGACATGTAGTAATAAGCTTTTAAGAAGTAAAGATACTAGTCGTAAAAGTAAGTCTAAATAAGAAATAAGATAAATATATAAAAAGTAATAAAAATATATTTGCTAAAGTAGTTCTAGAGTTCCCTTAAGGAGTATGAATAAGTAGATGTTAATGTTATATGTGAAAGAACCCGAGACACAGAAGGTAGTGTCCTTAGTAGACTGCAAAGTAGGCAGTCTGAGCAGTTTTCAAAAGTTCCAGAAGCCGCTAAGAATGGCGGAAGGCGGTAACCAGCACTACCTGTAAGGCGTGGCTACACGCAGCTCCCTACACTTTACTATCATTTTGTCTCAGTGTGGCTCAAGTTCCCCTCACGGACCAAGCTGCTAGGCTCCGACCATCACACCGTACCTCATATACAAGGAAAAGGGCAGTGCCAAGAGCCCTGCTTCTGGCCAAGTCAGCTCCAGCAAGCAGTTGTCCTATCTTCTACTCAGGTGTTTCTCCCTATAAATTATCTGCCGAGGGGCCAGAGAGATGGCTCTGTGTTTAAGAGCACTGGCTGCTCCTCCAGAGGACTAGGGTTTGCTTTCCAGGACACACAAGGCAGTTCACAACTCTCTGTAACTCCAGTTCCAGGGAATCCTCCGCTTTGCCCACTTGTGGACTCAAGGAGGCACCAGGCACACATGTGGTACACAGACATACAATCAGACAAAATGCCCACAGACTGAAATAATAAATAAATAAAAATATCTGCTGCTGTGGGAATGTTCTGTATGGCAAATGTGTTGCTAATAAAACACTGATTGGCCAGTGGCTAGGCAGGAAGTATAGGCGGGACTAACAGAGAATTAAAAGAACAGAAAGGAGGAGGGAGTCTCTGCCAGCCACCGCCAGGACAAGCAGCTTGTAAAATGCCGGTAAGCCACGAGCCATGTGGCAAGGTATAAATTTATGGAAATGGATTAATTTAAGATATAAGGACAATTAGCAAGAAGCCTGCCACGGCCATACAGTTTGTAAGCAATATAAGTCTCTATGTTTACTTGGTTGGGTCTGAGTGGCTGTGGGACTGGCAGGTGAGAGAGATTTATCCTGACCGTGGGCCAGACAGGAAAACTCTAGCAACAATCTGCAGAACCTAATCACATGCCTGCTTAATATGGGAACATGACTTCTGCATGTGCACATTACCTGCAGCT
>CABHPQ010170156.1:20197-44837 GCA_902168405.1 Peromyscus aztecus
GCTGCACAAGACCACAAAGCTTGTACATGACTGGTCTGGAGTAAGAATCTGCATGTTTGGTGGCTCGGGGCCTGGGCTCAGGAGCCTGTGCATTTTTCCAATGTTATGAGTGGTCTTCAAATTCCCACACTTCCTCTTTGGTCTCACGTTGAGTCACACCCCAGTCCACTCTTCACACCCCAGTCACTGTTCACACCCCAGTCTACTCTTCAAAGGGGAAAAGGCCCAATCTTTACACCCCAGCCCACTCTTCACACCCCAGTCCACTCTTCAAAGGGGAAAAGGTTCACTCTTCACACTCCAGTCCATTCTTCACACTCCAGTCCACTCTTCACACCCCAGTCCACTCTTCACAGGGGAAAAGGTTCACTCAAATTGGTGTTGATGTCAGCTGAGAAGGAAGGAAACAGGTCAACTTCCAGAAGCTGAACTCAGAAAGGTCCTGCCAGGCTCAGGTGTCCCAGCAAGACAGTCCAAAGCTCACAGTTGATAGGTCTGGCCTGTGTGGGGCATAAGGACTTCACACGACACCATCAAAAGTGATACCCTTTTGTGGCTGATGAACAGAAACAAGTCCTCTCCATCACTGTGTCTGTACAAAACCCAGCATGACCACATCTAGGCCACAAACCTAGCTTGATTTCTCCAAATTGTGCCCAAGAGGAGGGACCACTGTTTCCATGTGGGTTAGCTCTGGTCTAGATCCTGTCCTGTCTGCCTGCACTACGGATATTTACTAAGAACACCACATCACCCCAACATCTCGATGGTATCCAACTCAGAGCAAAGCTCATCCCCCAACCCTCTTCATGATCACCCAGGCAGCCCAGATCCCATCACAAGCCTCCGCTAAGACTGTCCTGTTGACGCGGATGGGTCCCCAGCCAGCCACCTTTTGCAGCTGCAGTGATCCTTCTCATTAGAAACTGTGGAGGTGCTCCCCAGGGTTTTAGGCGAGAGATTCCCAGGCTGAAAATAAACTAAAATAATTAATATATACTAAGAAATATATAGAGAATACATACTAAAATAAAATGAGGTGTCAGCCCCCTCAACCTAGAGCTCTTAGCCAACTGAAACACTGCAACAGTTATCCATGCTGCAATTTCCGGAGTATGTCTTTTGCTCTTTGAAAACTGCATACATGCATTCAGTGTGCTGTGTTCATATCCACCTCCCACACTCTCCCTCCAACTCCCCCTGCCCCCAACATATCTCTTTCTCTGCTTCTATCAATGTATGCATAATTATCGATGTCGATAATTATCATTACTTACCTCACCTCTGCCCACATACTTTCCTTGCTTCATGAATTCGATTCTCATAACTCGCCCTCCCTGGAGCAATGTAATTCCTTCTACTTCCCATGAGGCTGGACTGCGTGTAATGGAGCATTAAAGCATGTGCCTGAAATCCCAGCACTCAGGAGGCCAAGGCAGGAGGATCCAAGGTTGAGGCTAATCAGAGCTACATAATGAGACCCTGTCTCAAGAACAAAAAGGAAAATTCAAATAGCCCTCATTTAGCAGTTAAGCTTTCGCTATATTAAAAAAAGAAAAGAAACCAGGCCTTTAATGGTTTATGGTGTTTAAAAAATAAAAACAAACAAACAAACAAACAAAAGGCATGGTGCTTGAGTGTGGGAGGCCCAGGGTCTGACCTCTAGATTTGCCTGGTTCTGTTGTCTGTGTGGACAGGCTCTGAGGGGCCAGCAGATTCTGACTGACCGTGCATCTGCAGGCAGCTAAAGGGCTGCTGCACAACCTTATCCCCCGCAGCCTGGCTGAGGCTAATGGTACTTGCCGGTATCTAGCTTTGGTCTTCCCTGTTAGTCAGGGCAAGATAATGTGGAGGTCAGAGGGAAGGACAAAGAAAGGCCAGGCTTCGAGGGGCCTCTGCAGAGTCATGCTTCACCAGGTAGGCGAGAGGATGGAAGGACTCTCACGCCGCTGCCGGGAGATGCCCACCTCAGGGTGTTCCTCTCCCATGTCAAGGAGTCTGCAGAACCAGCCGAAGCCCCCAAGGACCAGACAGCATCCTTTGCACAAGCCTGGAGGGCAGCAGTGGACTCCAGCTTCCCAGATAAATATGTATGAGTCACGTCTACATAAACCAATTATGAGATACCAAGAAGAGAAAAACTCCCACGAAGAAGCATTCTGCATGTGCATGCGGGCTACCCAGACTAGCCGGATGGAACTGCCCACTCCCAAAACATGGACTGCACTCAGGACAGAAGGGGACGAAAACAGAGTGGCACCATGACAGACAATCTACCAGAGGACTAGTAAGTCCTTCTTAGAGCACACCCAAAGGCAGCAAGAGGGGAGGGTTCTGCTGGCCCTCTCCAATCACAGAACCCAAACACAAGGAAGTCATCTGAAAATTCACAAAGTACCTGCCGCATCCCAGAAGAGCCAAAGAAGACGCAACAGCTGGATGGAAAGCAGTCCAAGATGAACCTTCAGCCCAGGGCCTCAGAGAGAAAAACTGAGGAAATATGACGTGATATAAACGAATCAGCTAATGATAATGTGACAATATTGGCTAATGGTGATACATGCAGTATCACGTTACTGATGCATGCAGTATACGAGTTCTTAAGGTCTGAGCCCTAACAAGCCAGGTTTGGACCCCCTTTCTCAATAGGCCAGTTAGGAGACAAGTCATGGTGGAAAGCAGAGAAAGGAGATGTATTCAGTTCACATGGGGAAGAGGAGCAAAGTCATCAGTGACCACTCAAGTCCCCTCCCCACGGGCCCTTCCTGGGGTCCCAACATGAGGCTTATGTTCAAGTGGAAGGGCAGAGGTATGCGTAACTGAGCAGTGAGGTCTCTCTCTTGGGGACAATTCCTCCTCGGCTAGTACCAGCCTTCAGCCTTGTCCTTTTCCCAGCATGAGACTCTCGGGGAGATTCCAATTTCTTAAGGACCGCAATTTCAACAGTGTCATAGCCCAAAGGAGGGGCACAAGTGTCTCTCCTTAGAATAGCTTCACCCCTGCCAGGGCCCTAACATACTAATATGCTAATGGTACGGGAAGTCCTGTGGAACATGTAGAAACTGCACTAGCTTTGAAATAACGCTTTTGTGGTTGTCTGCCTGGTTTCTTTTTTTTTTTTAGACAGGTTCTTTCTACATAGTCTTGATTGTCCTGAAACTCACTCTGTAGACCAGATTGACCTCAAATTCACATAAATCCACCTGCCTCTGCCTCCCAAGTGCTGGGATTAAAGGTGTGTACTACTATGCCCAGCTTTTAGAATAACTATTAAATGCAAAATTGTTCTAATGCAAGTTTTTTACATGTCTGGGTGTTTTACCTGCATGTGTGTATGCATACCACATGTGTGCCTGGTGTCCACGGAGGCCAGAAGAAGGCATCAGATTCCCTGGAACTGCAGTTATAAACAGTTGTTAGCTGCCATGTGGGTGCTGGGAATCAAGCCCCAGTCTTCTGGAGGAGAATCCAGTGCTCTCAGCACTGAATCATCTCTCCAGTCCATCACTGGGTATATTGTTGCTGTTTCTGGATTTATTTTACGTGTTTGAGTTCTTGCCTGCATTTATGTGTGGCAGCAGCACATGCGTACTGGTGCCTTGGAGGTCAGAACTGGAGTTAGGGATGTTTGTGAGCCACCCCACCGTGTGAGTTCTGGGAACTGAACCCAGGTCCTCTGCAACAGCAGCAAGTGCTCTTAACCACTGAACCACCCAGTCCCCAGCTGTTCATCTTTTAAAAAGAAGTATAGAAAGAGTCTGAACAGAGCTGATCCAGACTCCACGCGTTGTCAACCTCTCAGCTCCTGCCTAACCTCAGGTTGCTTCAGCCTGACTCAAGTGGTTCATTTTTAACCTTTTGATCCAAGACGGCACCTGGGCTCTCACCACCATGCCTGAGTCCTACGCAGGAAGAGAAAGGGAGGCAAGGGGGCTTCCTCCCGGCGGTACAAGCCTCTCCGAGGGAGATTTCAGAGAGGGTCTCACCTAAGGACTTGCATTTTTCTGGCGGTCAGTAGCCTCAAGAGCGACCAGCACTACAGTCTGTTGAGGAGGTTTGGGGAAACAAAGAAGCAGAGAGCAGGAAAGTGCAGGGGCAAGCAACAGCCCTCAGGGCTGGTCTAATTCTGTCTTAGAGATGAACGTGGTAAGGGTTGAGTTTTTTCTCAACTTGACACAATCTGGGGTCATCTGGGAAGAGGGAACGTCAGCTGAGAAAATGCCCCTGTCCCACTGGCCTTTAGGCGAACCTGTGGAGCATTTTCTTGATTACTGATAGATGTGAGGGAGCCCAGCCCACTGTTAGTGGCGCCACCTCTGGACGGGTGTGGTACTGAGTTGTATAAGAAAGCAGCTGCTTGTCATGGGGAGCAAGCTGGTAAGCTGGTAAGTGGCATTCCTCCAGGAATCTGTCAGTGCCTGCCTCCAGGTTCCGGCCCTCCCGAAGTTCCTGCCCTGACTTCTCTCAGGACGGACTATGATTGAGGGACTGTGACTGGGATGTGTAAGGCAAGTGAAACTTTTTCTCCCCAATCTGCTCTTGGCCATCATGTTTTACCATAGCAACGGAAACCAAACTAGGACAAACAGACACTGAGGGTCAACAAAACGAGTGGCTTTCCCATAGCCCGGGGTCCAGACAAGAAGGATGTCACATCTAAAGCCAGAGCCCTGACTCTTGGGTGCTGGGGAGAAGGCTCAGAGGGTGAAGTGTTTGCTGTGCATACATAAAGACCTGAGTTTGGATTCTCAGCACCCATATAAACAGTAGGTCATGGTGCACATCTGTAACTTCAGTACTCGGGATTGGGGGATAGAGAGACAAGTGGATCTCAGGGGATCTAAACAGTGAGCTCCAAGTTCAGAGGGAGACCTGCCTCAAAAATAAGATGGGTGCCAGGCATGGTGGTGCACCCTTTTAATCCCAGCACTCAGGAGGCAGAGGCAGTCGAATCTCTGAGTTCCAGGATGGCCTGGTCTACAAAGCAAATTCCAGGACAGCCAGAGCTACACAGAGACACCCTCCACACATGCACCATGGCGTACACATGCGCACGTGTGCACAAACACACACACACACACACACACACACACACACACACACCATGCACACACACACAATAACTAACACATTAACTACAAAATAGGGCAAAGAGCAACTGAGAAAGACAGTCAACATCAACCCCCAGCCTCCACATGCACACATACATACACCACACACAGGGCCTGACTCCCGAGCACAAGGCCCTGACCATTAGACCACGCTGCCCTATCTTCAGTGTGATGGGGTTAGCCAATAACATGGTAATGTTGCTTTGCTGAACTTGACCTGCCACCAGCAGAGTGAATGTGGGGCAGTCAACAAGATGCCATTCCATCCCAGGTCATTCCACACTTCCACCCAACCATGCTGATGACTCTGTGCACCCACATCATGTGGCTCTATTCCACCCACAGAGAAATTTCTTCCAACCACCTACCTCTGCACCACACAGCTTCTGATCAGTAGGAATTCATCTGTGCATAACAAAGCCACCTCCAATTTTTCCTTTCTACCCTTGAGCCAGTGACCAGTGGTAAAACCCACTAGGCATGATCATAATCCTCGGTTTTAGATCTTGGCTGTCGACCTTGAAGCTAGTACCTTAATCTCTCTGGGCCTTGACTTCCGACCTCGGAAGTGAAAATGTTAGCAGTCTTAGAGGGTTGTAAGGCTTCAATAAAAACAAAGGAGAAGCACAAAGCACAATGCCTAGCCCATAATTCACACCACACACACATACACACACACACACACACACACACACACACACACACACACACACGCAAAAAGACCAAATGCAAGCTCAGATGGGATCTACACTTATACTAATGGTGT
This sequence comes from Peromyscus aztecus, assembly GCA_902168405.1. NCBI lineage: Eukaryota > Metazoa > Chordata > Mammalia > Rodentia > Cricetidae > Peromyscus > Peromyscus aztecus. The sequence continues at coordinate 26,075 of CABHPQ010170156.1, forward strand.
ATGGTATGGTGTCTGTGAGTTACTGTTTCAGGATTCAACTCCACAGAAAAGCAAACCATTTAAAAATTCCTGAGCCGGGCGGAGGTGGTGCATACCTTTAATCCCAGCACGCAGGAGGCAGAGGCAGGTGGATCTCTGTGAGTTCGAGGCCAGCCTGGGCTACAGAGTAAGTTCCAGGAAAGGCACCAAAGCTGTACAGAGAAACCCTGTCTTGAAAAAACAAAAATAAATAAATAAATAATTCCTTTGTCAGGTTCACAAACCTCCCCTCATGTCCCAATTCCCATTTAAGTTCTGAGCAAAAAGCTCCCACTTTTTGGTTCTGCCTCGGAACTGTGATTCAGCCATGAAGTGGCAGTATAACATTGAACATGTCCTTGTCCCATTTGCCCAGCCATATCATAGGACATTAATACAATTGCCAGAGCAAAGAACTGCACAGGAACCCAGGGTTTTGGGGTTTAGATAGGAATAAGCTTCCCAACCCAGGAGGGGTCTTCAAAGGCAGGGGTGGCTCTCCTGGATCTACCCTAAACCTGGGGTGCAGCTTTGAGCCCTCCCCTGCATCTTTCACTGTATCTGCTCACTGAGGTTCCCCATTTCTACCCTGACTGTTCCATTCCACACAAACAGTGATTTTTTTTTCCCCCCAAAACCTCCCAGCAGTATGTTCTGGAAAATCAGATTCTAAGATCAGTGCTCTTCCCAGAGATGCATGTGACTGCTTGCACGGGTCAGAGGCCACCAAGGTGTCCCACTTCGCCCCCAACAATGCTGCTTCTCTGGTTACCTTGGCCAGGGGGAGTTGAGTGACACCAAATTAACTGACCCAGGAACACGGCTATAGTTACAAGTTGGTGTTCCCAGAATGGATCTGGGTGAACCCTGGAGTCCAGCATGCTACTCCCCGGGCAAGAGCAGGATAGAACCCCTTGGGAGACTAGCCAGAGCCTGTGGCTTGCCCCTGCGGGGCACCAGAATGCCATGGCTTTAACCACTTCTGCCGTCTTGCCCTCACTCAAGACTCAAGTGCCCAAGAGAGAACTGGCATCTGTGAACACAGTAAAGCAGCTGCGGGTAGCGGGGCCTCTGTAGTGACATCCACGCCGTGGGTTCAGCATGTGCACAGGTGATAGCCAGTGTTCTCAAAGGAAGCCGATGATTCTAGGAGTTAGGGACAGTCTGTTTCTTCCCCGTACTGCCATGTGCTCTGACTCCAAGTGCTATGACCCGGGGCTAGCTGCACCAACACCCAGAGGGCTAGAAGGAAACTGGCTGGTTTAGTTTTCCCAGAAATACATGCAGGTCTCATAAAGCCCAGCCCACGGCACTTGTCTCCATGGAAATAAAACTTCTCCCAACCTGGGAGGCTCTGCTTACTGTTCCTTCTGGTGGCGTGATGATGATGATGACGCTGCTAGCTGACCTTTTCAGGCCTTGTACCATCTGACCTGCATCTTTCTTATCATGGCAGGTGTTATCGATAGTCTCAGGTTGCAGCTAAGAAACCTGGGGCTGAGAGAGCATGGGTGACTTCCCTAAAGCCACACAGCAAGCAAGAGGCAGAAACAGAATCTCAGACTTCAGATGGTCAGCTGTTAGAGAGGCAAGTCCTGCCCCAACACTCAAATCCTTTAGCACATGTAGACACTGAGGCTTGTGGTGAGGAAGTCTACACATCTATGTAAGTCTCCAAAAGTTTCTTTACTTTAGCTTTCACTTGCTTTATCCCCTCGGGGCCTATTTGAGTGGGCACTTTACTACGTACAGGAAAAATGGAGGGCGGAAGGAAGGAAGGAAGGCAGGAAGGCAGGAAGGAAGGAAGGAAGGAAGGAAGGAAGGAAGGAAGGAAGGAAGGAAGGAAGGACTGGTGTGCACAGAGCCACAGCGGCAAGTTGGGAGCCTGTGAAGAGTGGCATCTCTCCATCCCTCTCGGACGGGCTGCATCATCCCTCAGGTATTTAGACCACGCCATTCCTGGGGCTTCGTCATACCCACAACCAGCCTTGGCGGGCACCCAGCAGAGAACCTGATGCCCATTGGCTGGGTTTTCCCGTGGGTGTGAAAACCAAAATATTACCCTAGAGGTGGAGCCGCGTAGCCAAGCTGGGCCAAACCCAAAAGGCAGTCCAGGCGTCCAGCTGGGCCTGTCTGTACTGAGCTTCTTGGGTACTTCCTTTGAAATCTATTTACTTTTTCTGCATGGATAATAAATTTATATATAGATGATCCCAACTTCCAACAGCACAAAAGGAAGAAGTCTCCCTCCCACCACTGGCCCCAGCCAGCCAGTGAATTCCATCTCCAGGGGTCAGAGAGAGTGTTTATTGGAGTCCCCATGCCTTTGCAGCCATGTTCCTGTGCCTGCAAGCATCCGTCACTGCCACTCAGCATTCTTCTGAGCTTGCAGACCAAATGTGTGTGCACAGAGCACGTTTGACTGCTACGTCGGTTTCACGGTACAGCTTGGCCTGAACTTAGCAGTTTCTCAGACAGCTGTTTTTTGGTTGCTAGCACAGCAGCGGAGTGAGAAAGGATATTGCACAGTTGCTGGAGGAGTCTGTTTGCGCTCAGTCACTTGCCCACACTGAGACTGTGGGGGGACACCAGGAACCGAGCATGCTCTAGACCCCACTTCTCAGGAGACGGTGGGTGCTCTGAGGTGGAGACAGAGGGCTGGGGCAGCCTTCTTCATTTACCTCCATCACATACCCACATTTGTGGAGGGATTCACAGATACCCAGAGTGACCAAATGAGACAGGGTGTGTGTGAGCCTTTGCCCTACCTGTGACCTCAAGCACGTGACTTCCCCTTCTGAGACCATAATGGAGGCAGATCTACTTCATGCTGAACCTGTACCCCACCCTGCTCTGTGGGTGTCTGTGGTTACAGAGGAATTCATTACTGAGTGGGTATATGGTTTTCTTTCCAACACTTCAAGTGTTTAAATATTGACAAATCCAAGTTGAAACCCCCTGTGTAGCACTTAGGATACGCACCCTGACAGTGTCGGGGATGGTGGTACTTCAACCTTGCTGAACTTGACAGCGGGAGTGGGCAGTGCACCCTCTAAGGAGGTACCAAAATGGGATTTGAATCCAAACTGCCTATGTGACACCATATGCTCCTGGCCACCAACCTCACCAATCCCAAGAGAAGAAGGCATTTTTTGAAAGAAAGACACACACACACACACACACACACCCATCCACTGGCAGAGGCGAGCAGGCCTACCTGGGCTCCAGTGACAGCAATGCTCTGTCCCAGAATGCCACCTCAGTAGAGCAGCCTTCCTATCTAATCCCATGTCTCTACCAGCGAAGCAGTATAGGTGTGTAGTCGGATCCCAGGCAAGAGCAAGCTTTTCAAACTGCAGGATTAAGGGATTATTTTACCCCCTGTGGTCACAGAGGGAAGAGGTCAGGTGGGGAGGAGGCCAGCTTGCCAGGCAGAGCCTCAGAACACCCCCCCACCCCCACACCCCCCCACCCCCCACTCCGTCAGGTGACCTGGCTCCAGCAGGCTCCAGGCCAGCACCAGGCAGGAGGCTCCAGACAGATCCCCCACCACCACCACCACTCCACCCCCACCCCTCACCCCCCCACCCCCGCCACCCTTCGCCCCTTCAGCAGGACACCATAGGAGGGTAGGGGCCTCACCAGGGGCCATGCCGTGCTATTTTCAAATCCCAGAGGCCAGGCAAGAGGCCAGCTCTGTTCTCCCAGACTCTGCTTCTGAAAGCTTGGGGCTAAGCGTCCCAATCCAGAGCCGCTCTCTTGCCTCACACAACTGGGAAAAGAAACAGGTAGAGGAAAGACCCAGCTAGAACCTGAACCCATTCCCTCCGTCACTCATCCCTTCATCCAGCACCTGCTCCACCCCAGAGGCTGGGGACACCAGAGCAAAGTCCCTGCCTCCTGGAGCTCCTGTTCTAGTGACAGACAGGAGTCACAGCGTGTGGCCTGCGTGTAACACATCACAGCGTGTGGCCTGCGTGTAACACGTCACAGCGTGTGGCCTGTGCAGAACTAAAGCCAGAGAGAGGCACAGAGGCCACTGCTGACAGTTCTGCTGTGAGCTCAGGTGTGGACAGGGAAGAGCTCTCTGAGGAGGTAACACAGACACTGAAAAGCAGAGAAAATCCGTCCTGCAGGTCTCCAGCACCCGTAAGGAGACAGCATGTGCAAAGGCCCTGGGCAGAAATGTCTGGTGTGCTCCTAGAACAGTAAGGAGGTAGCATGGGGTGTGGAGAAACAGGGCCCAGGTCATGACGGCCTGGTCAAGCACAGCGTGAACATGAGGGCGTAGTCCAGGCTGTCTGGCAGGACAGACTCTCACATCCTTCAAAGGCTGCCACAGCTCCTCATAACCTGGCCTGGTGCTCCAGGTCCAAACCCACCTTTTCTTCAGACTTCAACCTCAGGGGCCTTGCACACGGCATCTAGAATCCTTTTCTGTTTCCACCCTTCATCCTGGTTAACTCTTACCTAATCTTCACATCTTAGCTCAAACATCTCAGGCTTCCCTGTTCCAGTCCTGTGAACAGACAGACAGTTTATTCTTCCAGGATGGAAACAAATTCTCAGTATACCCCTACCCGTCTGACCTGCCTCTTCTCGGGGTACTTCCTCTGAACCCATTCCCCACCTCCTCCCTGCTCACTTGCCATTACAGCCTCCTCTCTATCCCACATCCTGAGGCCGCCAAAGGACAGGGAGATCATTACCATATCTATACATGTAACACCCAAAACCGAGCCCCAAATCCTGTGGTCAAGGACTGATTGCAGAGTGACTAAATGATCCCCCTTTTACATATGAATGTATCTGGGTTCCTAGCACTTGTGGGCTCTTTTAAAAAAAAATTTATTATGTATACAGTGTTCTGGCTGCGTGTATGCCTGCACCAGGTCTCATTACAGATGGTTGTAAGCCACCATGTGGTTGCTGGGAATTGAACTCAGGACCTCTGGAAGAGCAGCCAGAGCTCTTAACCTCTGAGCCATCTCTCCAGCCCCCACTTGTGGGCTCTTATGGATGCTTTTCTTACATTATTCTACAGATTCTCTGTTTCCAATTTAAAGGGCACGAGGAGGGCTTGTTCAACAGCATTCGAAGAGTTTCAGAAAGGAAACCGAAACCAATAAATGTGCTGCTGTCTTACAACTCTGGGGAAACTGAGGGAATTGTGGCAGGGTTAGGAGGCACCAGGCAAACAGGAAGAGCAATGCAAACAGCAACTCGGGGAAAAACAACGACATGACATGCAAAGGAGATTTGCGACGTGAGACCGTATTTGTAGAGTTGTGACCTAAACATCGTATAATCACTTAATGAAAAATTGTGGTGCACAAAGTTAGAGAAGTCAGTGAATAAAAAGCTAACTTCCTTGATATCAATCAAAAGGAAGCATGAACAGCTGCCAGACTTGTGCATCATGCTAAGCACATGAGTGCAGGTCCTCCCAACAACTCAATCACCTGGAAGATCATGACTGCTGACAAATGAGAAAACTGACCACATGGCCAGCGAGGGGAAGGGCTGAGCCCTGCTCGGGCTCACTGTAAGGACCCCAGATGACAAAGCCAATTGATATTTGCCCACAATCAACCAGTAGCAAGGGGGGAAAACTCCTTAGAAATAGAGGTAGGTACGGGGAGGGGGGGGTTAATCACTGAAAGACCTGAACGTGGTTGCTTTGGAGTATCAGGCTGGGAGGGGGAGGATGTTTTCACTGTGGCTGTTTAACCCATATATATGCAAAGAGCGTGCTGGTGAGAGTCTGACTTGGGAGGGGAGGGATACAATTCACAGTGATGGTGTTGTGGTTTGGGGCACAGTACACACTTGGCTAAACTCCGAAAATGAGGCCTTTTAAGAGCTGTGTGTTTCACTGTTATTAAAAAAAAAAATACATAGGGGCTGAGGAGATGGCTCAGTGAGTGAAATGTGTGCCGCACCAGTGTGAGGACCTGGGTTCGGATCCTCAGCATTGCAGGGACACACACTGGGTGTGGTAGTGAATATCTGGAGCCCCACCATGGCAGGGGCACACACGGGTGAGTCTCCAGGGCTTGCTGAACATGGGGAATTCCAGGTTCGGTGAGAAACCCTGTCTCAAAAAAAAAAAAAAAAAGGTGGAGAACAACAGAGGCCGGCTACAGATGTGAACCTCTGGCCTCCATGTGTACATGCACAGGCAAGAGCCCCTGTACAGACACATGCACTAACACATCACATACAATAATATACCATACCCTGAGATTCACACTTTACTTTGAAAAGCGTTGTAAGAAGTGTTGATTTAAGGGATAGGTGAATGGGTAGACAGATGGACATCAGGCAAAACCGACGCAGTGGAACATTAAAGTGCATTTGGAGGTGGGTAAGTTTTCACTGTTTAACTCCTTCATGTTTCAAGGTTTTCTAACAACAAGCTGGGGGAGCTGGGCAACTGAGTGTGTTACTTGAAGTATATAATATTGTTAAAAAAAGAAAAAACCTAGCTGGGGGCCTGGAGAGATGGCTCCACAGTTTAGAGTACTTGTTGCTCTTGCAGAGGCCCTGGGTTCAATTCCTAGCATGGTGACACACAACCATCTAATAATTCCATTTTGAAAGGGTCCAGTACCCTCTTCTGACCCTCCCCCAGGCACCAGGTACCCATGTAGTACACATACATACATGCAAGCAAAACGCATATTTACAAAATAAAATAAATCCAAAAAAGACAAAACTAAGAAAACAAAATACCAAGCTAGCAGGGGTGCTCTGCCCACGCCTGGATAGACTGCATGCGTTCTGTGTATGAGGGGGAAGCTGTCACTGTGTTCTAGCCTGCGTCCCCACTGTCCTGACTCCTCACTGCTCTGTGCTCCCCTGCACCCAAGATGCCAGGCCAGATGGAGGTCTGTCCTGAATCTCCTGGGATGCCTTGCTAGCAGCAATAACCATTTCCACCAGAGACAGCCCCTACAGGCAGCAGCATTCCATTCTCTGCCAAAGGGTAAACTGAGGCTGGTCTATGGGGCTTTTCCCATGGGGCCTTTTACATCTCCAGCACTGAAACGGATCACCAAATTGCATTCTTCCCAAGCTGGCATGTGTATGGTCAGCTAATGGGGAGGAACAGAAAGGAGGTCTCATCTCTGCCTCATTAGGCACCCAGCAGCTGGGGCCAGACTGGCTGGGAGCCCCAGCAGCCAGGGCCTCTGTAGGGCTGAACAACAGCAGCACTTGGGCTGACTCCTGATTCTCACATGACAACAGAGGCAGATCAATGGAGGAGCTGGTGCCCCAGACACTGTGGCTGCGTGGAAGAGGGGACCCACACAGCCTGCTGCTTCCACAGACTCTTAGGGGACTGGGCGCTCTCCCAAGATCAGGCAGCACCTGTGGGAGAAACCGAGCCTGGTCCAGCCCCATTACCACTTCCAGTAACGCCCTCCAGAGCTGAGGTTCCTGGGCACACCAGCTCTAGATTCCACCAGATTACCTGTTCTCCCCACACACCGGGATGGGGATCGGGTCTGATATGGGTACCCAGTAGATGCTTAACCATAAAACTGGTGAGGAAGAGAGCTTGGGTACATGCCGAGGGAGGGGGTCAAGGGTGATGCTGGCTGTGGGGTGTCTGGAAGAACAGACTGTGGCCCAGGCTGTACTACAGTCCTGCCCTGTGGTGGCCCACAAATCACCACCACTCCCTGTTCCACTTTCTGCCCTAAGACCACACACCTGCCTCTCCAAACATCACCTTGAGTATCCAATGAGAGGTGTGGCCAGCACTAACCCCTCCTCCAGGAACAGGATTCACCCACTATTCCTGGAATTAGAAAATTAGAACCCTATTTTATTTATTTCTTTTCTTTTCTTTCTTTTTTTGTTTTTTTTTTTTTGTTTGTTTGTTTGTTTTTTTGTTTTTCAAGACAGGGTTTCTTTGTATACTCTTGGTTGTACTGGAACTCGCTCTGTAGACCAGGCTGGCCTCAGACTCACAGAGATCCACCTGCCTCTGCCTCCCGAGTGCTGGGATTAAAGGCGTGTGCCACCACCTGGCCAGAGAGCCCTAATTTCTTCACATGCAAAGTGCAGCCAGCTCACCTACCCTCCTGGGGCATGGAGGATCACAGCCAGAGAGAGACACTGAGCCAAGGCCAGTAGGGTACCCAGAGGGGCAGGGTGGTTTTTAGCATCTTGAGAGGCATCACGGTGCGAGGCAGGCCTGGATCTCTGTCCAATCCCATTCCTTTTTCAGCATGGCGACGATGAAAATTCACCGGTGGAAGGTGACTGCCCTCCTGTGCCCATCTCCATCTCTATCCCCAGTGGGCAGAACCCGTCCTCAGTTTCCCCTTCTTTCTCTAAGCCACCCAGGACTTTGGGGGTTGGTGGTAAACAGACAGCTGTGCTGACCCAGATGTTTGTCAACAGCCCAACGGAAATCTCTTTATGCTTAAAATAAAACCAGCATTGACCCTGTTGCCAGGCCTCCCCTGATGTTTCCTGTTTCTAAAGACTGGAGCCAAGGCAGTCTGCAGGTGGGAAACACCACCCAGCCCCCCTCCCCATGGGAGACAGTCCAGCCATCCCCCAGGTCACCCTTTGCGCACCCAGGGAGTCCTGCTGCTCTGTCACATGGGGAAGACTAACCTGGGAGACTGGACAGATGTTTGGCCATGGCCCCACGGTTAGCTGCTCCGCAGGGCCCAGGCACTGGGATATAGAGCAGTTCAAAAGTCCCAGAACATAAGGTTCCTACCGATGACCTGTACCACTTAGCTCTGCACTGAGGTCCAGAAGTAAGACTGGCCTGTCCAGGGTCACCCAGAGTCACAGGTAAGGCCACCACTCTGGGCTGTTCTCCCCAAGTCCCTCTTCCTCCAAAAACTCAAGCCCCCAGCCCCACTGTGTCCTGGTGACCTACAGTCAGAGTTTTCTCTTGCTGGACCTCCTTCCCTCGGGAACTCAGCAGGGCTGGGGGCGGGGGTGCTGGAAGCCCTCAGGGTGAGAGGCTCCATGCCTTCCTTCTGCCAGCCTTTTCCTTGAAGGCTCCTTCCTTTCAGGGGAAGAACCCACTCTCAGCTCTGGTTCTGCTCACTGGCTAGCCATCTCCTGTGGAGTCACCCGTGGAGGAGTCTGTAGGGTAAGTCTCAGGTGAGGCCTTCCTGCACTGACCGAGGTGAGCCACTGACCTCTTGCATACCAGATCTTGGGGTCAACAATCATTACATTTTGAAGGCCCTATCCCAAGACTTCTCACACTCCTTCCACTGTGAACAGAGAAGAGTCTGAAGCCTCAGACCTTGAGAAACAAACATTTGTGTTTATTAACCAAAGAGAAGTCTGAGCGGCAGGCTCCTAACCAGTCCCTCCTATAGTTTACCCACCTAGGCCAACTGCCAAAGACCAGGAAGAGCAGTAGACAGATCCCATCCTCTCAACCTCCTCCCCAGAGTGAGTTCCCAGGAAGCCAGGGCCCATTCGGTAAGGAAGAGGAAGTCAGCAAAGGACAGAAAAGGAAGGAGGAAATGGAGCTTCAGGCGACAGTCGGCTTGGCCAAGCACTTGGTTCCCAACTCAGTGGAGGGTAAGCACCCCAAATCCAGCCTCACCAGAGGAACCAGGCAGAAGCACTCTGTGTCACAAACCTTGTTAGGGGGTGGGGGAGGCCAAAGGCTACAGCAAGCCTCTGTAGGTCAGTCCTTGCTTGCCAGAGGATGCTGGTCTAGGACTAAGTCTCGGCCTCTACACCAAGTTCACCCAAGGGAGCTGCGTCTGGTCTGCCGGAAGGCAGCCAACGGATACAAGAAAGGACAAGGTGCCTCTTCACAATGTCCTTCCGGGAAGCCCAAGTCCAGGAGACCTAGCCCTCAGTAGCCGGAGGGTCGCGTGCCTGCCGCAACCCATACAGCCACTTGATCACACGGGCATTGCGCTCAATCACAGACACCCCGTAGGGGACACGCTCCAGGACTCGCTCCTCCACGGTAGCAGAGCTGCGGTGCGAGCAGCCCCCTTCAGAGCTGCAAGGTCCAGCACTTGGCCCGGCTAGAGATACAATGTCCGAGCTGGCCCTTGCTAGGTGGGCTACCCCCAATCCTCGTGCTTCCTCTGGATCCAGGCCACAGAAGTTAAAAAAGCGCTCGAGGTCGGCTGCTGCCCTGGAAAAGCGCTCGCTCAGGTCCGACTTGGAGCGTTGCAGACCAGGGGGCCGGCCCGGGCTGGAGGTGGCCGTGGTACCAGGCGATGGACAGGGCCGAGCAGGTGAAGCAGGCAGTGGACGAACATCCACTCGGCGCACGGCAACCGTACTAGGTGGAGGACGAGGAGGGGTGGCTGGTGGGACCTTGTGGGTAGATCCTTCTGCCCGTCCAGGCGTTCGGCTGGCCTCGGCTGGGGACACAGGACTGTCACACAGGTTGATGAGACTGCTAAGGATGTCGAGGTCCAGTTGGGGCCGGCGGCCAGGACAGGGCAGGGCTCGGCGGCTGGGTGTGAGCACTGGCCCGCGAGAACCAGGGCTGAAGAGGGGCTGTCGGGCTAACGGAGGCTGCACAGGCTCCTGGCGGGTGTTGGCCACATGGAGACTCTTGACGTACTTGGCCTTGTCAGCCTCCAGGCGTTCCACAGCACTCAGCTTCCGGGCTCCCCCATCCGCTGGCCTTGGTAGCAGGTAGCTGGGGACCTTGGTTCGCAGGCGAAAAGGGAGGCCAGGAGCGGCGGGGGCTGCAGGGCTCAGCGTGTCCACAGGCATGGCGGTTACATACCCCGAGGGCAGAGGCGAGGAGACAGATAAAGGCACAAAGTTGGCAGCTGGAAGCCGGACCCGGCTGCAAGCAAGGAAAAAAGACGGGGTGAGCACGTTTAGACAAAGGCTCGCCTGGTTGCGAAGCCTGCGCTATTATAAGGTAAAGGACACACCCCTTTCTCGCGAAGAGCCAATCATCCGGCAGAATGTACTACTGGAAGGCCTGTGACCCCACCCACACCCTTTCCCTCCAATAGTGGGCGGGGACCCGCCCAGCTGAGGGAGGGAGGAAAGAGGTTGAGAAGTCAGGTCCACTTGAAAGAGACCAAAGCAGGCTCCAGGCTCCAGGCTCAGCCCCAGGGTCCTCTCAACAGCTCCATTTAAGGTTGGGGAAACTGAAGCTCAGGGAGGCAGTGAACTTGCTTAAGCCTTCTCTTGCTCTCAAGATAGGGATCCTAGCGATGGGATAGTTGGGGTTGAATGACCGCCATCCCCACATCCCACCTGAACTGCCCAGAGGAGCCAGATACCACCAACATCCCACAACCAGCCCAGGCAGGAAGCTGCGCAGTGCCAACCACCTGCCTGGACATGCCAGGCCCACAAAGGGCACAAAAGCAGAGGCTGCAGGGGAGGAGCAGAAAGAAACCCCACACCTCCACCCTAGTGGAGCCCAGACTAGGGTAGCTTCCAGGATACGGCTCCAAGGCCAAGCCCACAGAGATCAAGGCACGCAGACAGGAGTAAGCATCAGCCCCAAGCTATGCTTATTGCTAGGAACTGTCAAGGTCACAGCCCTACCCAGAGCTATGACGCTGACCAACCACCATGACAGTGCTCATGGGCTGTAAGGCCCATGCCTGGGTGCCCCAGTGTCCCCATGGTTGTCCAACAGCCAGATGTCAGATCATCCCAGGCATCAGAAAGTGCCACAGTTCTCCCCCACCACTCAGGCCCCTCAGATATGCAGCAATGTCAAACCTTCTTGTCTGGAAAGAGGAGGAGGGGGCTTAGCCTGGGGGCTACTGACACTTGCATGTCAGGTCACCCAGCACCACTAGCTCCTGAATCATAGCAGCCATGCTTCAAGTTCTCCATGGCTGCAGGTGGCAGGTGACTCCTAACCAGACAACACTGAGACAGAGCATGCCCAAACACAGTGAAAGCCTCACTGAGACATCCAGATGTCCCAAGACAGGGATCCCCACTGCCAGCCAGACACTCAAAGCCACATACTCTTCTACCACCTCCAACAGCCTGGAGGCCACGGTCACCATTCCGTAGCAGGGAAAACTGAGACTCTGAGAAGGGACTTCCTAGATCCCAGAGGACATTAAAAAGGCAATTTGAGCACACTTGCCCTGCACCACTTCTCCACAGACACACACACACACACACACACACACACACACACACACACACACACCCTGCTTCTTTTTTCATTATATTCATGGGTGCCATATAACTTACTGTAGGTATAGGTCTTTCATTCTTTGCTGTCCCCTACTCCCTAAAATAACAGCTCCACGAGGGCAGAAATTTCGGCTGCTTTTTTTACTGTGTTTCGGCTTCATGTCGTGGCTCTCAATACATGCTAGATATTCCACAAGTGTGTCCTGAACTGAAATGCCTAGGGGGTCAGCTGAGAACCAGCACACCAGTGAACTAGAGGCCCCACCCACTGCAGGCAGGTGGGTCCAAGGTAAGGAAGGGGTGTAGCGTGCCCAGGGCTGGCAATCCAGGGGGGCAGGTGCTCTCTAGACTTTTAACTGTGAGCAAATTCCATCACCATTTTTAAAGACTACGTGTCCTAGGCAAGCACAGCATGTCTGCAGATATATCTGCACCTCCATGTGCCTTCCCCAGCCCCCATGGAAACCTGAGCACATCGGTGGTGTGGGGGCGGGGGATAGGGCTGCTCCCAAGGCTCAAAGTCCTGGTAGGCAGGAAAGGAAGGCTGGCTCCACGCAAGGAGACCGACCCCCCAGGTGACCTTGGGCAGGAAAGGTCTGGCCAGCAGAGTTGCTACAGAGCCTTGTCTAGGAAGCCAGACTCTGCCCCACCTCCCTAACCCCCCACATCTGCTCTGCCACCCAAACCAGTCCAACCCGTTGGTGGTGGCTGAGGCAGTTCCCTCCCAAACATTACCTGGGAAAGAGGAAGGAGGTCAGAGGGGCAGGGCCAGGGCAGAAGCTCCCCCCACCCCACTCCCGACCACCACCACCACCCTGCTTCTATACCCACCACCTAACCCTAGATAAAGATGGGACAGATGCGTGTTCCCAAGCCTGGCCTGGTAACCACCTGGGTCCCCACTCTCCCACCAGCCTCTGCCATACACCTTGCACAAGAGGCAGCTCTTAACAGACTGTTCCCTTATCTGCTAAACGCAGTTAAAAATACACCTCCCTGCGCCTTCAGGTCCCCGCTGGAAAGATCAAACGGGTTCGCAGCACCTGGAAAATGGGCAGCGCTCCATAAACCAGGCTGTTGTCATATACTGAGGCTCTGACTGTGGAGGGAGCAGACCCGCCCCCTCCGAGGGTCTCTAAGCCCCATCCAAAAGGGCTAATCTAGGCCCCAGCAGGGACAAAGGGGACATCTGGTATGGGCTGATCACAATGAGCCAGCAGACCGGCACCAACTCACGTCACAGGGGCCCCTCCAAGAGGAAGCCTAGGTCCGGGTCGCCAAGTGAGATTTAACGTCTCCTCTGGGGACTCTTCTCACCATGGGCTTTCAAATGCTGCCGCAAATGGCCCTAAATGCACCAACCTTGAGCCTTTCTGATCATTATTCCAGAGCCATAGCCCAACTTCGTCCCTCCCTTCAGGCTCCCAAAGAATGGATCAGGACGCCAGCAAGGCCCCAGTTTGGTTTCGGCTCTTCCTCACTTGGAAGAAATCCTGCAGATTCAGGAGGCAGGCCTTGAGGTGAGCAAAAGCTGTGTGCCCCCCATGATCTGCTGTCCCTCTCTGAGCAGAACGCGGAGACTGAAGGCATAATCCCTGCTGCGCTCCCCACTGCCCAGCGCCGCGGCAACATACCTGGCCGCGCAAGCCGCCTCCTGCCAGCAGCCTGCGCGCCTCCCGCCCACCTGGCTCAGGTAGCCGGTGTTTGCGCAACTTCCGGGGCCTGGCAGGTGAACCCGCCGGCCCGGAGGGTTCCAGGAGGAGAGGGAAGAAGGGCCAGGCAGCGACCGCAATGGGGGACTGACCGCCGCGTGCGGGAACCTGGCCGGAGCCGCGCCCCAAGGCTCACCCCGCCGGGCTCTTATCCGAGCTGGAGCCTGCACAGCCGGCAGCACGTCAGGCAGAGTTGCGCGGGATTCTAGTTGACGTTCACTGCCAGGCACGGGAAAGTGCTCTTCCTGAACATTTAATCTTTCCGTGATTAAACGGGGCGCAGTGAGCATCAGTGCGGTCCGGGCAGCCTTCCTATGAGGCAACTCCATTGTCATCCAAGTTGACTAATAGAAACCCCAGACAGTCCAGGCTGAGTCACTTGCCCAAAATCAACAGGGGGAGTCCAACCTGGGCACTTTCCCTCCCACCACTCCTTGCCGCCACCCTTTCCTCCTGTGTGCCAGCAGGTGGCTGGGCCTCAGTCCCATGAATGAGAAGAGTGGGACCTTGGGAGAGAGCCTATTGTGAGCGCTCAAGGCTTGAGGTTGCTGGCTACAGCCTTGTGCCAGCTTGAAGGATCAAGAGGGACAGCCACAGTAGAGTGGCATGACATGGCCCATTAACCCTTGAACAGCAGGACCACCAGGAGGGGGGGCCATCTGAAACCCATATTTCACAGAGGAGACTGCAACCCTGCGGGGGAAACCCTGGGAGGGCTCCACCTGTCCCCTCTGCCAGTCCAAGGCTTCTGTCACTCTCCAGGGTATTGTGAGGTCCAGGGGAAGGAGATGCCCACCAGACCTCAGACCCCAGCCCTGGCAAAGCACTCCTGTACCCAGGTGGAGGCTGGGCCAGGGCTGGGATGGGGCAGGAGGAGACAGGAAATGGTTCCTGTCCACTTTCCTTCCCTCTGAACGTTGAAGCCCCCTCTAGCCCTCTTTATCACAAGACAGGGGGGACAAGTCGCCCACTGTGGCCTGCCAGCTCGCTGCCTGGCCTGGCTGAGATAACAAAGGCACAGGCTTACAGCTGGCCTTGGGCACTGACAGTGGAAACTACAAAGACAGACGCACGTGTCAAGGAGAAGCCCTGGTTATTCCTGCGTATTTCTTTGGCAGCAGACACGTTTGACGCTTTTTCATGGTGGTGGAGGACGGTGTTTGTTTTAAACAGGGTCTTGCAGGATAGTCCAGATCAGTCTGGAACTCTCTATCCTCCTGCCTCAGCCATCCTTCGGGGATTACATTGCTGCACTGCCATGCCTAGCTCAAATTATGTGAACTTGTTCCATTCTTATACCTATCTGTGAGGTAGCTACTGCTACTGTGTCCATTCTACAGATGGGAAAACGAAGGCACAGAGAAGTGAAGCTACCTGCCTGAGATCACACAGTCAGCAAATGACAGAACCAGGATTTGAACCCAGGCTTGGATCTGGTAGGGAGAGAGAGACAAGAGACAGACTGTGCCTCCTGGGAAATTCCATAAGACCCCTCCGCCACCTTGCCTGGGCTCCATAAGCATCTGCCACCTATGGAAACACATCCAGGCTGTGTTTGGGGCTGCAGCTTCCTCGGCTATAACGTGAGATAATAACGGCGGTGTTTTCCTAGCAGATTCACACTTTACTACTGCTCTGCTTGACCCTTATACACTCCCAGGGATAAATTCCAGCCTCCTTCGTGGCCCTCATCTTTGCCCAACTTTACCACCTCATCCACACTGTCATTCCTGGACCAACCACAAAACCCTCCGGGTTAGTCCCTTACAAAGGTCTTTCCCACCCCAGGGCCCTGGCACCAGCTGCTCTCTGTCCAGAACCTCTTCCCTCACGATCTTCAAGCCTCATTCACAGGTCCTCTCCTCTGAGAGCCTGGGCCTTTGTGCACCTTTGCTGATCTTGCCATTTCCGGCGCTCACTTACTTCTCATTTGTTTCCTAGCCGTCCACTGGACTGAGCCCACCACCCTGCTGCGTTTTCCTCAGGAACAAACGAGAGGAAACATCGCTGACCAAGAGGCTGAAGAAGGCCCAGGCCAGCATCCAGCTATACACGTCAAACACATACAGCTTTCTGTGCGCCAATCACACTACAATTTCCAAAGAAAGGAAAGAGAAGGAGGAGAGGGAGAAGAGGAGGGAGGGAGGGACATGGGAAGGAAGGAGTGTAGAAACACCCACGTCCCTAGCACACCTCCCTCGGAGGAGCATTTGACAAGATCTTGGTGATCAGCTGGCACACTGGTCACTCCCCCTTGTAATTAATAATTAACTGGCAGGGGGTGGGGGATGGGGGGAGGGGGGACCAGGATCCCTGAGTGCCAAGTCTCCCTTAGGCCACCACGTTACTACCACCCTTTCCACACTCAGTCCTCCACCAGCCCCCCATCACCCTGTTCCAGCTTGGCCACTTCCAGTCAAGCCTTGTTCTTCCTCCAAAGATGCAGAGTCAGAATCTTCAAGGCTCTGGCTCACCCCACCCACAACTCCACTGCAGGGAACTTCTCCATACCTCAGTTTCCCCCACTATAAAACAGGCCCAAGGCACCACACTGCCATCAAAGTGAAAGCTGTGAGGACAGACACACAGACCTCCCAAGGCCCGGCTCTGGGGGAGGTCTCCACCGCCATGCTGCAAGGACAAGAGCGGCAGCGTGGTGACGGCTAAAAGTCCAGTCACTCAAAGAAGGAAAGGAAGCTGACCATGGTGGCACACACCTTAATCTCAGCACTCAGGAGGCTGAGGCAGGAGGGTCATGAGTTCGAAGCCAGCCTAGCTGTCCCCACCACACACGCATACGAAAAAGCTATCTAGAAAGACTATGAATGTAAAGAAATATGCTCCACATCTCTGGACCATTAAAGAAAAATCACAGCAACACACAGTGTTAGCACAGGTCCTATCAAAAACACACATTATTAAGATAGTATGTGTTATGTTTATAGCAGCACTATTCATAATAGCCAGAGCCTGGAAACAACCTAGATGCCCGTCAACCGAAGAATGGATGAAGAAAATGTGGTACATATACACAATGGAGTACTACTCAGCAGAGAAAAACAATGACAGCATGAAATTTGCAGGCAAATGGATGGAACTAGAAAACATCATCCTGAGTTGAGGTAACCCAAACCCAGAAGGACGAACATGGTATGTACTCACTCATAAGTGGATACTAGATTTAAAGCAAAGGACAATCAGACTGCAACCCACAGAAGCAGGGAGGCTACAAAGCAGGGGGAACCCTAGGATGACTGTGGCTTATAATAAGTTTTGGTTTTACTCAATTACTGGGCATGCCTCGGTGAAACATTTCACTATCACTATCAGTACCTAAGGATAAGAATTTATACTGTATCAAGCTGATAATAGAAAAATAAATAAATAAGTTTAAAAAATTTTAAAAAAGATATTAAGTGTTGGTCAGGATGTGTGGCTTTAGAACCCTGTGTACAACTGATAGTGAAAACCACAACGTGACAGTTCCTTACAGGTTTAAGCAATGAATGAGCAGAGCAGCTCCTAGAAATCACACTTCCAAACACTCATCTTAAAGGATCTAGAGTGTGCATGCCAGCAAAATCCCTCCCACTAAATCCCCAGCAGCATTAGTCACCACAGTCAAAAAGGTGGGCGCAACCCAAGCGCCCATCAATCAATGAATGGGTCAGGAAACATAAAATCCACGTCAGATTATCCAGCCTTTCAGAAGGAAGGGCACTGACGCACTACATGAATGAAACTTGAAGACATCAGGCTACATGCAATAAGCTGAATGCAGCGGAGCAGATACTGCATGCTTCTGTGTATAAAGAGTCAAAACACTAGCAACAGTGGTGGTTGCCAGGCTGAGTTTGAGGGTGGGAAATGACTGAGTATTGGGTATGGAGTTTCTGTACACTTCAAAGTGGTTAAGATGGGCCCAGATAGAAGGCTCGGGGTAAAAGTGCTTGCCGTATAAGCCTGGCGATCTGGGTTCAATCCCCTGACCCCACAGTGGAAGGCAAGAACTGACTATGTGTCCTCTGACTTTCACACGCCTGTTGTAGCAATTCATGGAATAAAAGCAGTGAGCCCCTCACTTCCTAGAGTGGGGGAAACCACAGCTCAGACTGCTAGAGTGCTCAGCATATGGCAAGTGGTCTGAGCCCAAGCAGCTGGGTGTCCACTCTTCCCCTTGTATCCTGTCTTCCCAGTAGAAGGTGGATTTCTAGGGCTGATGGTTTTTATGACATTCTGCACCACCCCATCTGCTTCTCTGCCCTTTCAAGGGAAACCTGGCTTAGGCTTGGTAGACAGAGAGGCCTTTGGCCGTTGCAGAGGAGGATCAAGAAGGCTCCAGGCAGTGGAGAAGAGCCAGCCAGCTGTCCAGGTCAGAGACACCCGACTGGGCATTCTCCAGGGCAGGCCAGGTTCCAAGCTATTTCTGGAGTTTTCCTCAGGATCGTGCCCTGGCCTGTCTAGGAGTCAGTCTTGCTCAGAGTAGCTTTGCACGAACCTCAGGGAGGGAGTTATGAGTGGGCCACCATGGGAGGGGCGTGGGTGTGGAAGCCTAGGGCAGTGAGCGTCTACACAGACACATCCCCCTTCATATATGGTCCTCCACTAATTCAAACTCTGGGGACTCAGTTTGCACTCTGACAAAATGGGAGCAAAGGCAGATTTACAGTGGAGGAGGGAGGGGGAGGGAAGGGCTGGGAAGGTGAGGCCTGAGTTAGACCTGTTGACCACACCCACTTCCTGTCCTACAGTACCCTGTCTAGGCCAGAGCTCACACATGCAGTGTTTTATCCCAGCTCAGAATGTGAAGAAACGTGCCCAGAGTCACACAGTCAGTGACAGATCACAGGCAGAGCCGTGACCTCATAACTTTCTGTAGATGTAATCAC
>CABHPQ010170157.1:3063-41593 GCA_902168405.1 Peromyscus aztecus
CAGGCAGGTCCAGTCCCCTCCTCCCAGGCTGAGCCAAGTGTCCCTGTATAAGCCCCAGGTTCCAAACAGCCAGCTCATGCACTGAGGACAGGACCCGGTCCCACTGCCTGGGTGCCTCCCAAACAGATCAAGCTAATCAACTGTCTCACTTATCCAGAGGGCCTGATCCAGTTGGGGGCTCCTCAGCTATTGGTTCATAGTTCATGTGTTTCCATTCATTTGGCTATTTGTCCCTGTGCTTTTTCCAACCTTGGTCTCAACAATTCTCATTCATACAAACCCTCCTCTTTCTCACCAACTGGACTCCTGGAGCTCTGCCCCGGGGCCTAGCTGTGGATTTCTGCTTCCAGATCCCTCAGTCATTGGATGGGGTTTCTAGCACGACAATTAGGGTGTTTGGCCATCCCATCACCAGAGTGGGTCAGTTCGGGCTGTCTCTCGACCATTGCCAGCAGTCTATTGTAGGGGTATCTTTGTTGATTTCTGTGGACCGCTCTAGCACTTTGCTTCTTCCTATTCTCATGTGGTCTTCATTTATCATGGTCTTTTATTCCTTTTTGATCTTCCCTGTGGAGCAGTGGCAACATGACTCAAGAGAATTCATCTGGAGCCTACGAAAAAGAAATGCTTCCTCTTCTGCTTCCTGCAATGATGGTGAGAATTTGTCCAGGCTATTCCATGGAGAGATGTTAGAGATGCAATGCAAGAAAGCTTAATCACGTAGCCAAGGATCCCTACACCAGCCACCCTGAGCAGATGCTCCAATTGACAAGCACACAAGAAAGCCCCACTGAGCTCAAGCCCAGCCTTGTGAAGATCGGTGGGATCCTTCCACCCCTACCTCTACCACAAGATGAATGTCATCTTAAGCATGCCATTTGGGGAATACTTACAAATAGCAATAGCTAGTGTCATTGTCTTCAGTGATTGATTGACCTGGGTCCTCTTCAAGAGCAGCAAGTGCTCATAAGTGCTGAGATCTCTCTCTCTCTCTCCAGCCCCCATTTCAGTGGTATTACTTTTTAAATTTATATTAGTCTCTGTGTGTGAGTATTTTGACTTCATGTATGTATGTTCACCACATGCATGCAGTACCCAAGGGAGAAAAAGAGTGTGCCAGATTCCCTGGAACTGGAGTTACAGATGGTCATGAGCCACCATGTAGGTGCTGAGACTAAACCCTGGTCCTCTGCAAGAGAAGCAAGCGATCTTACCCAGTGAGCCATTTTCCAGCCCCTCTTTAAGCATTTTTAAAGATAAGAAAGCAAATATCTTCTGTTATTGATCACCACAAGTACTGCTTCATTTATTTGTAAAATTGTGCTAAACTCATTCTAAGTTTGAAGGCTTTAGTAAGTACTTTCTTACTTATGAAGCACATTTTCCTAAAAGTTATGAGGAATATTACAGTGGATTCAATTTTTATTCTAGCCGTAGGAATCTTATAATTTTTTTTTTAGGAAAGTCAATCCCCTCATTCATGTACTTATGATATAACATGGAGGAGCTGTGTAAAAAGCACGCAAATGGAAATGCCAGGGGATCTTTTTACAGTGTTTACAAACAACCGGGATCAGTTCAATCGAACAGCAAGTCCTGAGCTGTGGACCAAGAAATCTGCAATTCTTCTTTGTTTGGTTTAAGTGTTCCACAGAAACATCACTGCAGGAGGAGACATGAGCATTTGGCAACTTCTTCAGAGATCTCTAACAAACAATTGTTCCCAGATTTTCACATATTCCCTACTTTCATCCAAACTTTTGATTTAATGATGTAACTTAAAAGTGAGTTGACCTAATGAGACTTTCTGTTCTTTCCTCAATTGGAACTCATAACATTGTCACTGTCCTGTGTTAATGACACAGCTTTACTCTTTCATTATCATGGATTCTTAAATCAATTTGTTTCAAATCCTTTGATCCTGAAAATAGTCAAATTAAGTAGTAATATTTTTTAAAGCTGAAGTAATTTTACGCTAAAAGCTCATAATTCCCCATGCCTATATACAGCCGGTTAATAAATAATCAATAAAAATAGCTATTCTAGGGCTGAGGAGATGGCTCAGTGAGCATGAGAAGCCAAATTCAAATCCTCACTCTATGGCAAGATGTCAGGCGTGACATCACATGCTTGTAAGCCCAGCACTGTGGTGCTGAGACAGGCCTGGGGACTCACTATCCAGCCAGCCTCACCAAAACAAGAAGGTCCAAGTCTTATAAAATAAAGTGAAGAATCAATTGAAGAAGACATCCAGCTGTCAACACATGGTCTTCTCCACATCTGCACAAAGATAGCACCCACCCACACACATGTACACAAACAAGGACACCTACACACCTACACACACACACACACACACACACACACACACTCCTGTTCTGAAAATACCTTCCTAAGATACAAGTCTTGAGACATCAAAACACTGGAAACGAACACCAGTTCAACTGAGAAATAAAGTCTCTTCGTAACAGAAAGCCTGGTTCTGGAGGGGCAGGAAGAGATATCGCAAAGACAATGCACGGAGAAGAGCGATTGGTCCCTTCTGATACACTGTGGCTTCTTTCCACCTCCAGCAGCTCCAATTCAGGAAATGTTGGATTTTCCTCAATTAGAGCTCATGTCCAAGTAGCCGTAATCAAACTCATAAATAAACTGAAGCTTTCCCATGAGAACAAACTGTCAAAACTATGTTATGTCCAGGCACAGAACTGAAGAGACTTGGTTTATAAATATCGTAGACATCTTTAAAGTTATCCCCCGTCTACAGAGCCACAGGTCATCTTTTAACAAGCATCCATTGGTATGACTTTCTGCTCCTGATTTTCACTTAAACAAAAGCCACAGAAGGCTAATTACTTAAAATGTAAGAATTTCCAGATGATGTGAGACCATTAAATAGATTATTATTCTATGTGAACAATCTTGATTTTCCTCATTTCAAACATTCCAGATCTTTGAAAAACCATTTCTAAATCATACCAAACTCCCAAAATAACCTCAAGCATCATCGAGCTGTCTAGCCTGTGAAGCAAGATGTGCGCAGCTGAGTAAGAGACACTTTCCCATGCTTCAATCTGCTCCCGGTTCTCGGCTCCATGGCTGAAATCATTCATTCTGAACGTCACCCCCATCGTGGTGCCGTCTAGACTACTGCATGCAAAGAACCCTCCTAAAAAGTGCTGGGTGAAAGTCGGTCCTTAGTGTTAATATTAGGGCCTCTGATGAAGACAGCAACGCCAAATTAAAATACATAACCAAGTATAGTTGAAAACTGATAGTGACCACTTAAAAATGAGAGCAACTCCTATCATGACTCGGGAAATCAATAGGCACACTAGTGTCTGATTACTTTTTCATGATAACCATTGCCTGTCTTGCCTTCAAGTGTGTTTGTTTTGCTTTGACTTTTATAATTTATAAACATTAAGGATCAATTTCTATTCATTCCTTGTCCTCTATATACAATGACACTTAGCTAGCAGCGCTAACACCCTTGACCAACACAACAAAAAGATTAATGTTTAGTAAACGTATCAGTTTTTGAATGGACTTGTTTTGTTAGGTAGAATCATGCTCTGCAGCAGCAGTTCTCAACCTGTGGGTCGTGATCCCCTTGGCAAATCTCTATCTCCAAAAATATTTACATTATGATTCATAGCAGTAGCAAAATTACAGCTGTAAAGCAGTCGCTTAAATAATTTTATGGTTGTGGGTCACCAGAACATGACAAACTGTATTAAAGGATCACAGCATTAGGAAGACTGAGAATCACGACACTGTAGTGTTTTATACTTTAAATTCACTTCTCGGTGCTGGAGAGATTTCTCAGG
Organism: Peromyscus aztecus; assembly: GCA_902168405.1. Lineage (NCBI taxonomy): Eukaryota > Metazoa > Chordata > Mammalia > Rodentia > Cricetidae > Peromyscus > Peromyscus aztecus. Next base: position 6,894 of record CABHPQ010170157.1, read on the forward strand.
AGGTAAAGTGCTTGCTACACAAGTGTGAAGATCTGCATGTGGGCCCTGGCACCTGCATAAAAGCCAGTGTGGTGGCATATTCTTGTAACTACACTATTGGTGGGAAGAGACAGCAGATCACAAGGGTTCACTGAGCAGCAAGTCTAGTTAAAATGGTGAACACCAGGTTCAGTGAGAGACTCTGTCAAAGTCAACCTCTGGCTTCTATACATGCACCATGTATGCCTAGGCAATCATATACACATGCACACACACACACACACACACACACACACACACACACACACACACGTCTTTGCATTGTAAGTATTTTCCACTTTAATATGGAAGGGTAAAAAAAAAAAACTAACTGTAACTGTTCTGTTCTTTATTTATCACCTTCATAAGAAACAGCATTCACATGTTTGAGAACTCTAAAACTAAGTTTCCAATGACTGTCTCCCTTACAAATTCACATGCTCACTTTCTCTCTTGCTCTTGCTTTCCCAGTTTTTCAAGACAGGGACTCATGCGATCACCATGCCTGGATGTCTCTTTTATAACTAACCAAATTTATAAACACATCTTAAGGGTGAAAACTGAAAAAAAAAACATTTACAAATATAGAATTATATTATAGTTACATTATAATTTATATATGATTCACATAGAGCCATATCCTTAAGAGAACATTGACTAAAAAGAAGGATATTTTATGTATTTTACCATTTATTCAGTTGGCATTAATACTTAATTTTTTTCTATGTAATGTCCTTGTACTACAATGTATTTTCCTCAAAATCATATATTTCTGGTGTAAGGAAGATACTCAAAAGAGATTTCAATTAAATAATACCAAAAACTTAAGTTTTTATGGAATAAAAACATCCAATAATGCAACATAACTGCTTTAAATTTTCAAGTGAGTTTTTTGTGTTTTACACTATTTGTCCAAGCTATTCTTAGTTGCACCACAAGCTCTGCAAGAAATCCACCTACCTAAAAAATCAGAACATGTGAGTCTGTTTCGTCTGGACAGAGAAAAAAACTAGAGAAAAAAAACTACTGTAGTCTGGTACCCCCTCTTATTAATGTTTACAAGTCTGAAAGAATGGGTGGTCCTTATGTGTTGGCTTTGATAATGTTGTATACACTGAGCTAAAGCATGAGAATAAGCAACAATGCTTGTACTCAACAAGACTTTTGGTATTAAATATATGGTAGATATTTCAAATTTATACATAACTTATTTTATAATATTCCTTTATAAACCATAAACCCCAGAACTTTCCCAATAGACCCGCAAACAAAATTAAGATCTTTTTATAGGTTTTCTCATTCCATCCTATTGCATTCCACATTTCTATGTGAACGGAACATGTCTGCCAAAAACACACTCAGAATTCCACTGTTAACAGATACTAGTAAAAATAAAACTTTTGAAAACACATGAAGAGAAGAAACAGCATGTCCTGCAGGCTGGGAGTCTGGGAAGATCGCAACATGATTTTCATTTGTCTTTGGCCCTGGCATCACCGCCCTTCAGCGTCTCAGATCCCAGATGAATAGAGAGCGGTTCTCATTGCTAGGGCTGATGAAGAACTATTTGTGCAGTTTGATTTTGTTTATGACTTTTTTAACGGCACTTCCAATGGAAAATCCCCACAAAAATAACTTACCCATTTTTGAACTCTAAAAGAGGTTCAAAGGTTGTTGCTTCCAAACAACACAGACATTTAACCTATAAGAATCCTTAGAGTTCACATTAACTATCCACTTCTAGGAACTACAATGGGAAAAATTCACATGCAATAAAATTTGGGGGTTGTGGGCGAACTTATTAAGTGAACCAGGAGGTGATCTCATAGCAAAAGCTATGCTTAAACTCTGCATGGCAGTGACATTCAAAGAAGAAATATCTTCACAATTGAAGCTTCTTAGAGGAAACAGTTGTCCTCGTATCAGGGACTAAGGTTGGTTTATCACATGCACTAAAGAAAGCTTATTAAATAATATGAATCTGATAATATTGAAATGTTTTCAGCAATTATTTTGCTGAGGTTACACAAGGGTCTTTCATGTGATTGTCTTAAATTTTGTAATATTAAAATATAAATTGGTGACTCTAAATAAAATGAAAAATGAGGAAGAGATAAAAGTGTCAGGTATCAGTCCCCAGAGAAAATCCTTTAGTTGATACAGAAAGGTAACTTGAAAAGCCTACAGCCATGTGTGTGTATAAGGTCTCCCTTATAGATGGCTGGTTTTACATTTTGGATTTTAATGACCCATGTAACTTTCTTTTGTAAGTGCTGAAGGGCAGAAATTTGTGTTGTTGGCTGGAAATACACAAATATCTGTTTTGTGATGGTGTTTCTTCCTGTAAAATTGTCATATGGAAATGTTTTCAGTAATTATTTTGCTGAAGTTATACAAGGGTCTTCTGTGTGATCATGTTAAATTTTGTAGTATTAAAATATAAATTGATGAATCTCAATAAAATGATAAATGAGCAAGAGATAAAGTGTCAGATATCAGATCCCAGAGAAAAATGGGGTTTGTGATATTTATCTGTATTGTTTCTCTAGAACAAAAAAAAAATTTGCTGTTTCTCTGCATAAGCGTGAGTTATAAGGACACAGCCGTAACCACGATGTGTTTCCAGGAAACACCATTTACAAATGCTGGAGGATCAGCAGTCCCATTGATCCCAAAGATACACACACTATTCATGAATGAGATAATGCAAACTCCTGCCTTGATCATTAAAAGACTTTTGCTCTTGTTCTTTGCCTCAGATAGCGTTGAGATGTACGTATGTATGCCTATTCCGAAGAAGTCCTTTATAAGAGGATTTGATAGCCTTACTATGTGAAATACTTTGAGAATTCTCATTGTATGAAACCTATACATTCTTAGAAACAGGATCTAAATTATGTCATATTCTTCTTAATCCAGTCATAGGATGTCAGTATGCACCACGCATTACTCCAAAACTTGCTTATGTTTTCCACTTAATGAATTGTTTTTTAGTTTCTTAAATTTATAGTAATCATGCTGATGCAAAATTGACTTTAATTCAGTCTCAAAAGCGAATTTAAAATCATTTTTCTATTTTTTCTCTAAGATCACTTAAATGCCAGAATAACTTACTCCTAACACCTGTCTCTCCCAGGTTACTATTTCCTCCTGTAAGGCACTGCCCTCTGAGGGCTGTGCTCACTAAAGTAGATATAAGATAATGTCTCTAGTGAACACAAAGCCTGACAGAGAAGTACAGATGAGTTGAATTAGAGCCATGAGTTTTACAGAAGAAACCATTCCTAGAGAAAGAATTTTGGAATTTCAGAATAAAAGTTCCAAACCTTACCTGTCTTGCTAAAACTTTAAACAAATTATTTATAAGCAGCTAAGATACTATGCTCACAAAAGTTCTGTTAAATTTATGTGGTCCCACTAGCACATAGGAAACAGATTTTCTCATCAAGTGGACAGATAACCAGAGGCAAACCCCTTGAGAAGCGGAGAAACAGGCACAAACACACTAAGAAAGAATGGTCTGGAAGAGATTGCTAAGAAGAAAGTCAGGCCTGAAAAAAAGATATTTCAGCAAGAGACTCTGGATAACTGGAGGATGTCCAAGGAAGCAAGGTACCAAGAGAAAGAGCATGAGATAAGGGCAAAATAGCAAAGATTAGAATTTGCCCCAATTGCCAGCTTGCCTAAAAATACAAAGAGCTATCAGGAAGTCAGTGCCCAACTGTGCTTTCTCTGAGGAATTATGACTAATTACATGAATCCTTTAAGATATGCACCCGTCTCTCATCATCACCAACTAGAAGCAACCACAGGGCCCATGTGCCAGTTGATCAGTAAATCTCACCCCTACATCTAACCTTGACCAGTTTCCTGTACTTTCTTTAAACAACTGCCAGCATGAAAGTGTGGCCTCTTCATGGCAAACAGGGGGATTCACCCAGATCACCAGGAACATGAAGCAAATACCTAAAGTCACCACGGTTTTTTTTTTTCTAATTATTAGGGCAAAAACAATCTTACCTTTCATAAAAAGCCGGTTCTTTGTATTTAAATAATGTAATTGTAGAGAAGGCAAAACCTGACAGCAACAGTGCCTGAGCATATAACTTAAGAGGAGTGAAGAGGACTTCACATAAAAGCCATCTGCCTCCATCCCCAAATACACAGAAGAGATGGCCAGGTGGGTCTGCCTCTGTCCAACACACCTAGCTTTCTGAACAAAAAGCAGATCCCTGTTCGAGCAGTTCTTGTAACTACCATGAACATAGAAAAAATAGAGATTAATTATGTAGGGTTGGAAGACCTCCAAGGTAAATATCCATTTTGAGGATACTTTTGGATTTTTGAATAGTTATTATATCAGTTTCTTTGCAGTATTTACAGCCACACACTTAAGTAGATGTCAATTATACTTAAGTCCATGTGCATGGACATAAGTATAATTTACTTTCAAAATGTTTTTAAACAGATTTATAGTAGAATTGTGTTAAGTATTACCAAAGTATACTACTTCCACTAATGAAACTCTAATAATATTTACTTAGTGTATAAAATGGCCACATTTTATGTAATTCCACTCTTTAAGATCTACTCATATTCAAGATGAAGTAACTACAGGAGTCCATTCCACAGATTTATATTATTCTGAATTGTACCTAGATCAACAACCAATGGCTACAACTAGAGATTAACATTACTGTCGTTAACATTTACTATTTTTGTATGCTTACAATATTTTGGGGGGAGATAATAGAAAGTTGACATTTAACTTTGTTTTGAGAAGCAGAAATTGTTTATTTTTTATATTCTTAAAAATTATTCATTTTCAACACTAAATTCTAAACTTACAACATATAACTAAACAATCAAGCTAAAAAAAAAAATAGAAACCAGTGCTCCCCCATACACCAAATAGACTATATTATCTGAGTCCGTTCTACTATGCCCATAATTTCCTGGTCATACATACTTCAGCCCTCCTCTTTGCCCTATTCTTTTCCTAACTGCTCACCTAACATTCCCAAAGGATCTAGAAAATGTACACTCCAGTCCAGTAGCTATCAAGTTCAAATTTATCTCGGAGCACATTACTTCAGGAAGACCTAGCATTCATAGCACAGAAACCCTGCCCTGGAGTGTAATCGGTTCAAAGAACCAAGCACAATATTTTCCAATTAGAAGAGTGTGCAGCAGCGCTCAGCAACAGAGAGAGATTGCACAAGGTTTTAAAAGTTTTTTTTTTTTTCCCCAGAGCTATGTCACTCATGTGCTTGAATAGCTAAGATGTTTTTTAAAACACATTTTGAGGAGCTGATAAGAGCTTATGTACCGAGCAGGCTTCAGAACACAGAACATAAAAGGATTTCTTTAGTATGTACGGAGTTAACCTCGAGGCGCTCTTCGCTGCTCGGCTGTACTTTAGTGCCACATTCCTCAGGTCGAAGATGGAGAGAAACCACTGTGGCTGGCAGCCCCAGAGCCACCTGGGATGCAGCACGACTTACCTAAAGATGGGTCTTTGGAGATGTTTCTTCCTGATTGTGACATACTCATCCATTTAAAGGTGAAGTTTTAACTTCTTCCTGGAAAGCACTCCAGAAAATCCGGGGAGGGAACGTGGAAGCTTATCCTGAGCTATTGTGCTGCAAGGAGCCCAGAAGGAAAAAGTAGTTTCCTCTTTCTCTTTTTGGGTGCTGGGAGAAAACTTCCCTGTTCTCTGCCAGCCGGGCAGTGTGTCCATAGAGGCCACATAAGACAGGCACGTTGGGGCACTCCCCCACAGGGCAGGGTGTGCAAAACCCACCAAGAGTCACGTTGATACAGGCAAGAGGAACACACGGGACCCTCGGAAACAGAACAAAACAAACAGAAATCTTCCTACCCCAAGCGACACCCAGGTAGGAGTTCCCCCTAAGTTATTGCAGCCATGAGAACTCTCCTTCCACATGCTGGTCAAGCCGGCAAGGCTAAGTCCCTCCCTGTCTTTAAAACAGCTTGTTCTGAGGCTCAACTTTTTTTCTTCAAAATAAAAGTTGTACAGCTGGCTAAGCAGTCCCAAGTGAATGCCCTCTGCAAGTCAGTCCGTTAAAATAAGAACTGTGTATGAATTCCTGGAGAACGATGGGCTGGAGTGGCCACAGCTGGCCTTGCTTCAAGAGATTATAATTATTTTACAATCTTGTTTTAATTCACGCTGGATGAAGTGTGGGGACGAGTCATCATTTTGGACACATACAACCTAATAACCTACACTGGGCTGAGGTTGAAGATGCCATTTCAGCTGATAGAAGTCCCTGTGTGTTGTTGGCCAGAGTCCAGAAGTTAGAAAAACAGGCGTTGCTCAAGTCTGTTAGTAAAAATGTACCCTGATGCTTCTGTCCTCAAATGCAGTTTTCCAACTATGAAAATAACACTACCAAAACAAAAACAAAACACAAGCACCATATACACACAAATACATAGATGCTGGTTATATAAATAAATAAACCAAAATAGTCCGGGTGCAAAAGATCTTACAGTGTAGTAAAATTTTAATTATATAACAATAAAAGGGAAGACAAGCAAACAGGAAAGAGGACTATGAGCAAGTGTGTGAGCATGAGAGAGCACACATTCTAGTTTTTCAAGGTAAGTTATTTTGAAGTCTTTCCTGAATTGTTTTTTAAGCTCCTCATGGTCCAGGACGAAGTCATTAAATTCCAGGACAGAGGTTCAGTATGTAATTAAATGAGCCATCTCAGAGCATGATTACAACATTTTAAAAATGCATGTCATAAAGAGGAAGGTGAAAAGTAGACATGGCTTTGGTTGAATGATCCATAAAAAGCCAGCTCAAAAATCTCAAAGGTAGGGAACTGGTTGCAGTCATGTGTAAACACTTCAGAGAAACAAGACCACCTTTTTCCATTCGTCACCAAAGGGAGAGGAGAGTTATAAGAACCACTGATTTTTATCAAGAAGTTCTAAACCATACCAGGAAGGGCAAATCAAGCTGAGAAAGCATTGAACCAAAAGTAAAACAAACGTGTACAAGTTTGGCTTCTGTCTTCTACTGACTATAGGACAAACTTCTTTTCTGTCTGAATCCCAGTTTCAATGCTTGTAAAATGAAGTTATAATATTAATTGAATTCTGCAGTCCTTTTTGAGATTTTGTGCTTAACTTTCTTCTTGCAGATAAACTGTCATAGAAATTATGATGCCTATATAAATTCTACATAAAAAAGATAGTTTTATATTACGTAGCATATTAATGCACATATATTTATAGAGAGACATCTAAATCAGTGTTTCCATCATTAGCAGTAACATGCAATCATGAACTCACATGACTTCTTACACAGCAATAAGCCAGATATGGAGACCATGTAAACCCAACCCCACAGGCAGACCTGTTCAATACACATTCTATTATAATCGTATGTGTTGAAAAAATATGACTTTCTTTGTCATATGGGAAAGTACATAAATAATCATACATTTTACATTTTTTCCTGGAAGGAACTTTTGCATTTGTAGCTCTCTGTCTCTACAGTAATGGTTTACATCTATTGTGATTAATATGATGTAAATATTCCGTGAAAGAAATAATCCAAGAAAATAAGCCATATATTTCAAAACTAAATTCCAACTACCTTTCCACTGAAAAATGTAATACGAGTCTTGTGAGATGGCTTAGCAATTCAGAGCACTTACTGCTCTGCTAAGGGACCTGAGTTTGTTTACCAGTACCCACAACCACTGGAACTCTAGTTCCTGGGAAACTAGTGCCCTAGTATGGCCTCCATGGACACCCACACATAGGTGCACATACATATATGCACCCATGCATATCTGCATGCACCCCAACACACATACAAATAAAAATAAACCTTTTAAAATAATGTGAGATAACTTATTTTCATGACAATAAAAACACTCAGCATAATGCCAATTAACATTTAGCCAAGTTTCTGCTAAAATCAACATAGTGTTTATTTCAAACTCAAGACTCCACTATTGACTGAAGAACTTAAAGGTTGTTTGAATGGATCACAGGAAAGCAATTACAACTTTCCTTGAGTTAAATTTATTTATTTTTTTTTTCATTTAAGTGATTAAGGGAGACAGGAGAGACTCACATTTATGTTAAGCACAATATTTAAGCCCAATCTTCATCCCCAAAAAGCAATGAGAATATGCCCATAAGCTAAACATTCTCTAAAACAAGGGGAAAAAATGTGATTGTGTGTGTGTGTGTGTGTGTGTGTGTGTGTGTGTGTGTGCATTCATGGAAGTCAGAGAATAATCTGCAGTAACTGATTTTCTCCTCCCACCAATGTGTATCCTGGGGCTTGAACTCAGGCTAGGCAGCAAGCATCTCTACCAGCTGAATCTTCTCATTGGTCCCAAAGCATATTTTTTTCCACAAATACTTTCATTTACTTTTTTTTCAAAGAGTATTTAAATTTGATTTTTCTTACACTGCCTTTTCTTTTTTTTCTAAACATTCTGTCTTTATTTTTTTAATTTTATAATTAATTTAATTTTACATATCAGCCACGGATTACCCTGTCTTCCCTCCCCCCCCACCCTCCCCCTAATCCACCCCCCATTCTCATCTCCTCCAGGGCAAGGACTCCCCTGGGGATTCAGCTCAGCCTGGTAGATTCAGTTGAGGCAGGTCCAGTCCCCTCCTCCCTTCACCCAGGCTGAGTAAAGTGTCCCAGCATAGGCCCCAGGTTCCAAAAAAGCCAGCTCATGCACTAAGGACAGGTCCCGGTCTCACTGCCTGGGGGCCTCCTAAACAGTTCAAGCTAATTGACTGTTTCACTTATCCAGAGGGCCTGATCCAGTTCCATGGGGGTTCCTCAGCTATTGGTTCATAGTTCATGTGTTTCCACTAGTTTGGAACTCCAGGAGTCCAATCGGCGAGGAGAGAGAGAGAGAGAGAGAGAGAGAGAGAGAGAGAGAGAGAGAGAGAGAGAGAGAGAGAGAGGAGGGATTGTATAAGTGAGAGATATTGAGACCATGATTGGAAAAAGCACAGGGACAAATAGCCAAACATTGCCTTTTCTAACATTCAATTTTAATGTAGCATTCAATGAGATGAAAAGTTACCACTTTCGGTTTACAAAATTTCGGTTTACAAAAATATATCACTTTATGAGCACAACCATCTACACAAAATACTAAAAGTCATGGTACAAATAACCAGGCCAAATCTCTTATAAGATAAACTAAATATAATTTATCAAGATTTTTATTAGGACTAAGGTCAGAAATGGAGTTTGTTTTTCCTAATGTGGTAAACTAAATGTAGCCTGTTTTCCCTAACATTTTTAAACACATACTCTCACACACGTACATGTACACTGACACACATGCACACCACGTATCTTCACACATGCTTGCATAGATACTCACACATGCACACACTTCATACAGATGTACACACAGATGCTTACTCACACATGAGCCCTACTTGACTCAGCACTACTGGAAGTCGTCACAGTCAGTGCTCAGTACATATGTGTTAAGATGCTTGGCTGAAACATCAAAATATCTATCTTAACTAACTTATTGCATGTAGTGAATCACATGGATCCACCTTTGTGATGTTTCCAGTCAGAATCACCCTGAGAGAATCATGGTGTTTTCTCTTAATCACCATGGAAATCAGGTAAGCAGTGTGCTCTCTGTCTGTGATGCTGAAGTCCCAGGCTTGCAATGTTAGGAAGACCACGTGATAATCTGCTACCCAGGCAATAAAAAAAAAAAATGAATTTATCGCAAATGGTCCTAGTATCTGCTAAAGGGTCAAGTCACTTCAGTCTGGAATGAAGTATGTGCTGCTATTGCTTTAAGCAGAACATAAGGAAATGTAGTATGACAAGTTACATATTTCAGAACGTGTTAGGTAGAGGAGTGAACAGAAATGGAAAGAAAAGATCAACGGCATTTTTTTTTTGCTTTTATTAATGTAATCACATGGTGTTATTTTTGTTTAAAAATTTTCACCTTTCACTTTTGTGGCCCCACCTTCCACCCAGCTTAAAAGCTTGAGAGCTCCAGTTCAATCATTTCCAATATTTCATTTTGCTTGATACAGCAAGCATGAAAGGCGAAATGTGCATGTCATACTCCCTTGGAAAACTACCTCGATCTTGACAAAAACCCTAAAACACAAACAGGAAAATATGACTTCAGTGCTAACACTAGCATACATAGCTTGTACTTGTCATAGGCAGCAGACGTGGGATCCATCACATGGTCAATTACACTGCAAGATAAATGGCAGAGGGTCCCTTCTTCCTGATGGGCTAGCCTGGTCTCTGCCCCTTCACCACTGAGGAACACTCACCTAAGGGAAAGAGTGGAGTCATCCTCAGAGAACACAGATCTGATGTGTGCTCTCCAGGTAGATATCCAGAGCTTCCATGCTTTAAATCATTCTTCAGAATGAATGTCTTGCTACATATTTCACAGTTGGTTAAGAATCTGGAATTTGAACTCAGATGGCTCTTTTGTGAGGCACATGAGTTTACTTTTATTATTGAGGTTTTACCTCCTACTATGTAGCAGGTAAGTACTCTGCCTGATGTCACTTGGGCTTTTTCTAGTCAACACTCAACCTTCTATAGAAAACCCTAGAGAAAAAGAAGAAACACCTAGAAAGGAGAAGCATCCTTTCTTCTCATAACCCATGGCTCTACTTAAATATCAAGGCATTGTCTATTACTTCCCCAGTAATTTTAAGAGCTAGCCCAAGAAGCCCTTCTATGGGGCTCCATGATAATCAGTGTGAACTAAACTTACTGACCAAGGATTATTTCTTACCAAGATCTGAATCGATGCTCCATTCTATTATAAAAAATCTTGGCCTACTGTCAAGGAACATGTATTCAAACCCTAGACATAAAAGCAGTTTTCTTTGCAATGTGTGTTATCAGTTTTTTCATGAGTCAAACTAAGAGGTTAGGCCACCTATCCCCTGAGATCCTTTCCTGCCGTGACACTCCATGACTCTCTCTCTCACACAACCTTAGAATAAACTGGTAATTTGCTTAAATGCAATGCCCAACTAAGAATAAACTCTGTAGTCACGTTTAGCTTCTCCTAATCATAACTAAGTCTTATGTACCACCAAACAACCCACATGAAATCCCTTTTGCTTTAGACTTTTTACTTTCAACCAAATATGTTCAAGGTCCAAATACTCTAGCTACTTGTACAAATCTCCTTACATCTGAGTCTTCCATTCAAAACTTCATCAGCTAAGAAGATATATGCCTTTCTCCATCATTTGCAGTAGAACGCAGCTTATCTCTTGAGTAACAAATCATCATCTATTATTAAACAAAGAAGCAAAAATACTCAAGGATGTTCAGGTCTACATGCCTTGATCATAAATATTACATAGAGCATTCAGAACATGGAGAACCCTTTCTGGTTTGAACAAAGCCAAGATTGTAGGAGTGCTAGTTTTCAAGGGATTCAAAACTTCCATTTAGTTATCCAAGTAAGCTGCTTATTTTCCTTGCTATTATCTTTGCTAATATCAGTCCCACCCGCTGCATGAGGCAAATGAATGCTTCTGACTGACAGGGAAAAGGTCACACTCATACAAATGAAAGAGGGAAAGGCACATTGCTCCATTATATTATGAAGCTTTCTTATTCATCCTAGTGGGTGCATGGTGATGACCTCATACCGTGACATTAACATCTGCCCAATCAGGCTCCCACCTCCCTGCACCCCATCTCAAACTGATTTTTTGATTCATCCTCTTTTAGTTTCAAAGCAATGTTTTCCTTGAGCATTCCACATCTTTTCTGCCTCCTCCAAATACATTGGTACCTTTGTTTAAAATGTTTTTGTCCTTCTCATTGCTCTTATTTTAGCTGCCTTGATACCTGTACAGGCAGGTGCCTCTCCCAACAGCCCATCTGAATTTCATATGGCTGTATCATGTCTTTCTTTCCTCACAGCATCACAGTCTGTGTCTATGATAATCCATGTAATTATGCGTACACAAACTTCCCCATCAAGATTCCAAGACGCAATGAAGGAAGAAGGAAGCAGAATGTCTAATCCTCCCAGCTATCTCAGAATAAAACCTAATCAAATTATACAAAAATGACATTTACATCATGTGTGACTGTATGCCCTTAAAAATAGACTTGTATTGATTTCTTGTAATGTTTCAAGACATTTTCTAATGCACAATGTGTTTCAATCTGCCATCATACTTCTTTAAATCCAAAGAGTCTGTATCTGAGTACAAATACAATGGTGTCTTGGTCCAGTCTGTGCCACTATAACAGAAGGCCTGAGATTAGGTAAGGAGGAAAGATCAGAAACTTACTTTCTCACAGTTCTAAAAGATAAGAAGTATAAAATCAAATTGCCTCCACCTGGCGATAGGAAAGAGTTCCTGCTGCAGCCTCAGGTGACATAAGGCAAGTTAACCAAACACTGCCCCATGCTTCCTTTAAAGGAGCCTTAAACACATTAAGGAGGAGCCCTCTTGATAATCACCTTTTGGAGACCTCTTAGAGACTATGTTGGCCACACCTAAGTTTCAAAGAAAGCACATTCAAGGCATACGGATATTAATATTGACAATACATTCTCAATACTCATTGAGAATGACTTTGTAATGACTTTGTGGTTCTCAGTTTTACTGAAAATGTTGTTTACTTCGGGAGAGACAGATTTTATCTGATAAACAGTTTTAACAGATCCTCTTCACATGTGGATCAGACCAAAGTTTAAATGTGTTAGACTTTGTGCTGTCTTAAATGAAATGAGTAAGAAGGGTCAGTTTGTGGCAAGGAAAGCTTTCTGTTCCCAGTTGGCTAGATCCTGAGTCTGTTATGTCCATCACAAAGTAAAAGAGTAGAAACAGGTCACTTAAAGATTGATCGACTCCAAGTAGCACTCCCCCAAGTTCTGACAGCTTCCAGTGGCAACAAGCAAAGTGCTTCCTTAGAATAGAGTAACATCAACAACATCAAAGGAAATCATTTAACATAGACCCTCATAGCCAAACACCCACTGCTCAGTGTGGAATCAAGCCATACATAAATCTACTGTGTAAGGAAACAAGTTTTGTATATTGGATGACTCAAGGAGCATTACAGAAAGGAGCCACATCAATCAATGTAAAACCCCCTTTGAGTGAGAGAATTTAAACAGACATGGCTAAGCAGTGTCTTGAGGGATAAATGTCTATTCAGCAAGCAGGCTCAAGAGGAAAGGTTAAAAGTTTTATAAGGCCTGAGTACCAAGCAACTGTAAGTAATTGGGAGCACACATTACCCTGAAGAGTTGAGGAAGCTTCCACCACATACTGGAAATGAGGGAAATAAGCCACAAGCAGTGACAGCCGGAAAGCATGTGAGTCAGGGGTTTCATCTCTTCCTGAACATGCCGAAAGTATTCCTATTTGCAATTCTTCAGTCAGTGGAAAATTCTTCAGAAGCAGCTGCATGGTACTGCTGTTTAGTTTCCCCAAATGTAAAGTCCATCATTCAGTCATCAACTTAGCTTCAGTACTGTGTCATTATTACCAGCTTCACTCTACATTTTAAGCTTGGTTTCAAAATAACTCTGAATTCAATTAATGTTGTCGTTGTTATTTTTTTTAACTTCAAGTTTGTCTTAAGCTTCCAGTAATGCCTGTGAGTCAATGTGCAGAACTCTCACCAAGAAATAAATCAGTGTCAATAAATGGAAAGTTCCCGAATACTAACCTATTGGCTCCTCTGGGCATTAAGAATTACACAGCATTAGAGATGGTCATGACTCACACAAGCTTTGAATAGAAGCAGCCACAGATTTTCTTCATTTGGGGGTGAGAGGCATGGAACTCAAACCCAGGACTTTGCACATGCTAGGCAAGCACACTGCCACTGAGCTAAACTCCCAGCATTTAACTGCCAGTACGATGCATAATAGGTTCTATGTAAGTACCCAAGTGTATAGAAGCCGGTCACTACCCTTATTATCTTTCTAAAACAAAGATGTGTTTTTAACAGGGAGAGGCAATATAGACCACATGCACTTGTAGCCTTATATCTATTCCTGCCTCAAGAAAATCCCCTTTTCACCTCAGATTTCACTCCACATGTACTGAGTATTTTCCCCACTCCAAATCCATGTGACAATCCATCCTTGACAAACTTATCTCCTGAATTATCATCTTATTTTTTATAACAATTCATTATAATAATTGTTCTCTAGCACAACATAGTTAACAAAATGTATTTGTACATCCGTTTTATTAAGCTCTCAACTTAAATTCCAGTCACAATTTCAATTGGTCAATGCCATTTCCCAAGCCCAACGTTGGCCAGTGTGTTATTTGATATATGACCCAATACCAGAATAGAACACAAGAAATTAATCTTTGAAATTCTGCATTGTTTTTGACATTATGAATATTGTGAACATTATGTGGTCCTAGAAAACATCAATCTTCCATCATCTGCCACTTCTGTTTGACTCAGTAGGACATGTAGACGTAAGACAGTTAAGTCATGCTTGTCAGACATTTACCATGCCAAGCTCTACACTCCACATACACTTTTTCAAGTACTTCTGCATAGCACACTTTGAAGGTGAGATTTTTTTCAAACCTTCACTAAACACTCACAGTCTATATTACTGCCATATCACAGTCATAGGTTGTAAGCCCATTATCCGATGTCAATGTCTTTCTCTTAATGACCATTTTAGTCTTTCTACAATAATACTCACTTCTAATGGTGGCTTTAGGGAGAAAGCATCTTGGTTTGTCATGTCACTAAGACCATAAATCTTTGGATTGAATTTGAGCAGCAATGCAGACTTAATTTCAAAGACATATTAGTATGGTTTGGATCATTTTTGCAACATATGCTCCACATTATCAATGAATCAAATGAACTGGGTAAAGCAGAAAACTAAGTATTTAGAGTCCTTAAAGTTTAAATTTTACCATTTGCTTGCCAAACAAAAGTAGATTAAAAAAAAAAAAAACTTCTGAACAAAACACCACTGAGAAACTCAATGAAAAAATTAGTTAGAATAAATGTAAAAATGAAGTTTTGCTTCAACTCTTACAAACAGAATGGCTTCCCAATATTAAATTATATGTTGGTGATGAAATCATTCTTTAAAATCATGCCCAAAGCCATCCAAAGCTGGAGGTAGCTATCAGAAGCTCCGGCTGTGCAAAGAAGCGAAGCTGCCGGGGTGACAGGAGCTCTGAGGGGTTCTGGAAATTCTTCTAGCACGGGTCCCACATCAGATGAAAACTTTGAGAAAGACAAGAAGTCACAAGTCCAACCAATACCACCCACACCTCATGGTGTGACCAATTTGGGGATCTAGAAAGAAGCTGCCACAACATATTATCATTTTCTGCACTTGAGAAAAATCTCAGAGCACCCCCATTTCTTTCATTGTCTTTTAAAGTAGCATTTTTACTTTATTGTGTTTTTAATACATGTGCTTTTACTTTTATTATCCTTCACAGATTCATCTAATTTCTTTATGAATTTTCAATTTCTTTTTCTTTTTGCTTTCTTCTTTGCTTTTTTCCTTTATTATCCTTGTGTGTACTCACTCCTCTCTCCTCTTCTTTATCTTCCATTCTTTTAGAAATATTTCACTTTATCTAATCAGGTTTGGTTTTGTTTCCATTTTTAAATGCCCATGTTTTTATTTTTATTCTCCTTGTTGATTTACCTAATTTGTTTTCCAGTTTTCTCACTAATGAAAACAATTTTAATGTTTTATCATCTCTTGCCCTTCTCTGTTTCCATAACTAACATTCTTCTTCACACTGCCTTTCTTTTTGCTTACCTTTGCTCTCTGTTTTCCCATTTCTCTGCCTCCTTCCTTATCTCATTCATTTACTATGCCCTCATTTACCCTAATAATTTGAATGTAACTTCATGCACATTGCACTTTACTCCTCTGTTTCCTAATTTATAGTCATTGTTGATGTGCTAGTGAGCTTTAACAAATACTATTAATTTCGTGTATATTCCTATCTCTTGTTTTTAAAAATGGCTATATTAATGAAAGTTATCTGTAGATTCAGTGCATCCCAGTGCTGAAAATTGAAGTATGAAAGCAAACAAAACCTGAATAAAGCAGTACTAAACAGAGAGTAGCACAGAAGTATCCTAATACCTGACCTCAAATTATACTACAGAGCCACAGTAACAAAATCTCTATGGCACACACACACACACACACACACACACACACACACACACACATACACATAGGATGTGGATGAGTAGAACAGAATAGAGGATACAGAAATAAAGCTACACTTGGACAGTCCCCCGAATATTAACAAAGTGTCAAAAACATACATTGAAGGAAAGACAGATGGTGTTTTAAAAACTGGGTATCTGTCCGTAGAAAAACTGAAACTAGATCCATACCTCTCACCCTGTCCAAAGAGTCTATTCCAAATGGATCAAAGACTTTAACATCAGTCCTGAAATGCTGATACTGCTAGAGGAAAGCATAGATAAGACTGGGTGAACAAAGATGGCACAATAGACATGCCGAAGTGAGTATAAGAAAATTATAAGAAAAAAGCCCACAAAACCTCAACCTTACACAAAGAGTCACAGGCAATTAAGGGATTCTGGGAGCAAGAGAGATGGTCTTCCCTAGGAAGAGTACAACAACTGGTTATCCAGTACCAAATGGTCATCCCTGAAAACATTTACATGAAGGTAGCATTATACAGATTGTATTTAGGAATGAACAGATTATGTTTAGGAATGTATATGTATATATATATACATATATATATATATATATATATATATATGCATGCAATAACAACTAGTGAAAAAAGGAGGCCATGAATTTGAAAGAGAGTGAGGAGGAATATGGAGATGGTTTGGAAGGAGGAAAGATAAGGGAGAAATGTTGTAATTATATTATAAAATCACAAAAATAAAATAAAAATTATTCAGAATAAAAAAAAATGGCAGTAGCATAGACATAGGCAGGGACTTTCTGAAAAACACCCAAGTAGCACAGGCATGTCTGTTGGTGTCATGCCTGTTCACATTTGGGCGGCCGTGTTGGTGAGACTTTATGGATGTAGCCATTGAACACAAACTACATACCATGTCCTTCCAATAGCTCTACAAACTTTATTACATTGGTTCCTCCCCAAACCAAGTTCAGACAGGAGTTAACAACCCTGCTGTAGAGAGCTAATATGCTCTGCTGAAACTAGAAAAGCAAGAATGTAACCCAAGAAGTTTCCTCCACTGCTATCTTCACTGTCTCATCCTGCTCTTGTTCCATTCCTGCTCCATGAACAACTTTCTTCCAGTAATGTTGTCTTAGTTAGGTTTCTACGGCTGTGAAGAGATGCCATGACCATAACAACCCATATAAAGAAAACAGTAACTGGGGTGGCTCCCTGATAGTTTCAGAGGTTCAATCCATTATCATCATGATGGGGAGCACAGTGTCATGCAGGCAGATGTGGTACTGGGGCTGAGAGTGCTGCATCTTGCAGGCAATAGGAAGTCAACTGAGACACTTGACAGTATCCTGAACATAGGAAACCTCAAAGCTCAACCTCAAAGTGACGTACTTCCTCCAACAAGGTCATACTCACTCCAACAAAGCCACACCTCCCAATAGTACCTTTCCCTATGAGATTCTGGGGGCCAATGACATTCAAACTACCAGATGATTTCCATGATTACTGTTAATTCTAAAACTCTTAAATTTGTGGAAGTCTGAATTTACTATCAGGTGTTCTACTAACACAGAACATTGCCTCTATTTTGAATACACACACTGCTTCATGGATGTTTATTTTTTGACCTTGAAGTAATGAGTTGTTACAAACACAATCACAGATTCCTGGAATCTGAAGGCACCTTCAAGCTCCAGTTACTGATCCTTCAACCACTGCAGAACTCTCTTTCTTTCCTCTCAGGGGAGGTTTGCAATCAACCACTCCTGAGCTAGAAGTGAGTCTCTGACCTCAAGATCTCACAATGTAAATTCAGTTTACAGATAAATGTTCTTCATGATCCATAGAGTCAAGAAATAATCTAATAATGATAACTAAACAAAACAAACAAAAAACATCATACAGCCCCTTGAAAATATCCTGGCTTAACTTCCCTGACAACGTGGCAAGTGGTGGACCAGTTATCAGGAAAATGATATTAACAATGCATAAGCTCTTCCTGAAAAGGATAGTTTCTTAAAGCTACTTCAATACACTCTAATAGATTAATTTATAAATATAGAGAGAAAGACAAAAGAAGTTCAGAATGAAGACTTGTAGAGGGAATTGTTTCAGCGAAGCTTAGGCAGCAATTAGAAGTTCAGCAGAGAAGAGTCATTTATAAGAAAATGAAGAAGTATCCATTCAAAGGGAGAAAGAGTGAAGATTATGGAATACTATGCACTGCAGGAAGTAGCAAGCATTTGATATGACTTGAAGACAAAGGTGTGAGGGGTTAAAGGGAATGACTAGAGAATCATAGACCAACTCCCAGATACTTTACTGAGGAGACAAGACTACTGTGAGGCAACACTGATGGCTACTGTCAGAGAGCAGAATCTTCTGTTTTCCTGACAAAAATATAGAATGTAGTCTTGGGGATTACAGCTATGAGTGTAGAGGTCTCTGTAAAAAGTCCATAGAGTAATTTAGTGACTCTGTTGGCCCTGGGCGCATAATTTGAGTATGAAAAGATTGTCTCATATACTTTCATCATCATTTCAGAATTCACTTTTGAAATTCTTTATTCGATTTCTAGAAAATCAAGTTCCATGGTGCCTGTACCAACCATCTAAAGTCAACAGTCCACAGATTTTTCTTTCAACATTGATTTCTATGAAAAATTAAGTGTTCTGCATTTCATTGATTCAAAAAGTACTATATATTGGCTGGCTTGACAAAGAATTCAAAACTACTACCACATCCCAGGATGTTATTATTGGGAACTCTGGTGGTAAATAAGTATGACAGAGTGATGGTATGCTATTAGTTATAGGTGACATTTACCATACCACACAGTCAGATATTTGTTCTTGCTAACTGTATGAAGATATTATATATTTTCATTAAATTACAGTAATTTTCTGTTTTTGACTTTACTCATAAAAAACAAACCAACTATTTGTCTAAAAATACCCTTGCCTAGACATTAGCAATACTGGTCTTGCTTCAGTCTTTTCCCCTCCCCAGAAAAATGTTCTTGGGTGCCAGATGGCTGGTTTATTCTTATACATATAAATGTCCCCTTATACAAAATCATTTCATATGGAAAAAAATCTTCTGAACAAGGAGCATTGAGAGACATTATTCCATATACGAAGAAGAGGAAAATCGATATATATATCTTACACCTTTGGCAAAAACTTAAGGTATTAGTATGAACTATTATATATATACGTGTGTGTGTGTACATATGTACATATATGTACATATACATGCACAAATATAAAAGTAAGAATTTATTCACATAATGATGGCAACATATCAAAAGACTACATAAATTAGCTTAAAGAGCTCCTGTGTTGAACTTGGAGATAATTTGAGCAGCAGTATAAATGACAGAAATGTATTGTTTTCCTCTGAATAAAATAAAATTTGACAGAACTCTGTGGATATAGACAAATAATGAACACATTGAGAAGTAATCTAGTTAACAAAGGAATGAGAGAGTCAGAAAAGTCCATGAGTTTGTAAACAGCAAATGTAAATGATGTAGATACAATAATATATATTTACTGTTTCAAGGTATCTTTCTACGAACTTCTGGTTAGAAGATTTGTAAAAAAAAAAAAAAGTGGATATAATACTATTATAACAACATAATATTGCATGCCTCTATTTCTGACATTACAAAAATAAATTAAGTCACTATAGTATAAATATTTTTTATTTCCTGTGTCTGGTACATACCAGATATCATCAAAGTAAAGAGGGGTCTATATATAAATGTTTTGTGCTGCAAAAGTGTCAAATTAAAAATATATAAGTAGTTTGGAGAATTATTCAGACTTAAAGACAGTAAAGGGACAAACAACTAAATGAAATGTAGCTCTTTAAATTTGATCCTGGACTCAGTATATAACAGTGAAACTGGATACTAAAGACATTAAATTGGATTGAAATCTAAGACTTTGATAAACAAATGAGCATACATAATTCAGCATTATCTTAAAATTTCACACTTAATGAATTTTTTACATTAAGACTTCATACTTTCACATTTCAGAAATAAGATTAAAAGCTTTGTGAGATTTATCACTGTGGTTTACAAACAGAAACAACCAAGCCATATGAAACAATTGGTCTTGATCTTTTGAGTATTAAGTTCAGAGAAAATTCCCCTTTTCTGTGGTTTCTCTGAATAGAAATGACTTCTCACTCTCAACTCGTGTGTGATTTGATTCTTCTTAGAGCACATACAGTTGTCTTGTACTCCATTTATATATTCACCAATTTCTTTGATAATTGATAAAAGAAACCCCCTTACAAGCAGAATTCATGTTTTCTTAAAATCTTTTTATCCCAAGATGCCCTCAAAATATTTAAGGTTAGGCTGGCAAGATGGTTCCATAGGTAAAGGCACTTGACTAGAAGCCTGCTGACCTAAGCTTCATTCTGATGACCCACATGGTAGAAGAAGAGAACCAGGCCACAGGTTTTCCTCTAATGTCCAGAGGCAAGCCAAGGCACACATGTGCACGCACGCATACACACACACACACACACACACACAAATAAATGTAAAAAAAGTTTTAAAAAAATGGCCAAACCTAATATCATATTCTACAAAATGAATACTGTCTTTTATATGCATGCTTCATAAATGATTTATCTAGCATTCTAGAAATTTCTCCTCATCCACTTTTTTACTACTAACTAAACATGTTCCAGATTCCAGCCATATTTGACCACAATCACTGTGTTATCCTTTCAGGAATTCATGTTTCTAAATTCCTGTGCTGTCATGGAATATTCCTTTATACTGTGTAAGATGTGTCACCATGATTGGTTTAATAAAAAAAAAAAAAGCTAAATGGCCAACAGCTAGATAGGAAGTAAATGCAGGACTTCCAGACAGACAGAGCTCTGGGATGCAGAGGGAGCAAGACATGCATCAGGGAGGTAAAAGCCATGAGTCGTGGGACAACACATAGCTGAATAGAAATTGGTTGATTTAAGTTATAAGAGCTAGTAGAACAAGCCTAAGCTATAGACTGAAGTTTTATAATTAATAATAAGTCTCCCTGTCATTTTCTGTGAGCTGGTGGCCCAAAGAAAATCCACCTACACATGATGCCCAATATAAGACATTAAATTATGAAAGGGACTGCAAAATTAGACCAGCCTATATACTTGGGAGGTGTCTTGGCTTCAGAATAGAAGGTGGAAAATATGTTGCATTGGGGAAGAGATTTTCCTTTTGTTTCCACAGAAAATGAAAGGCTATGAATTCATTCAAGGTTGATAGGGATCAGATTTGATTAGGGGAGACCCTCTAAAAATCCTGGCTACAGACATAAATAAATAAACCTTAAAAAGCTACAAGACAGGTGATGTGTATTTTACCTGCCCAAACATAAAACAAAAAAATCATCTTAGGCTGGCTTGCTTACAACACACAGTCCATACTTATGTTAATACAGATATGTATGTTACCTTTGAAAGTTTGTGTGTTTTCAGAGCAAAGGGACCAGACACCAATGAAAATGGGTGACACAATTGTTCCAGTCTCTTAGAGTGCCTCTGCTGCAGTTTCCTCAGAGTTCTACATCCAAAATAGCTTCAAGGCTATTGGCTGAGATAGTCCAGCCTCACGGCTCACAGACTACTCTAGCTAGACTTTAGATAAGCCTTACATTTTCCCATCACACCAAAACTAGACAACAGCTAGCTCTCCCAGAACTTGACCATTATCCTCATTTTCTCAGGGTCCTAAAAGATGTCATTGCTCCCAGACAGAAGTAAACAGTCTAGAGAACACAATGCCCATGTTCTTAAGAGGTGTGGTGGATGGTTTTTGGTCATTCAGTGGGTGGGTGGATGTTTGTCATTATTTAGAGAGATTGAGATTGGCTACAAATTATTACCAGTCATGGTCAGGGAGAAAGCTAAACAAAGGAGATTAGATTCAGGGATCTCTTTCTGAATGGAAAAAGGCAGAGGAGATATAGTATAGAAATGGTGGAATAAAAGGGTAGATTGTTGAGTCTACTTTTGAACAACCACTAGTCTCAAATATTTTACATTAGTATGAATTTTTGTATACTGATACAAATTTAAGATAATTTTTGTTATACCATATATATGTTTCTATTCTTGCTTAAGGTATTATACCTATAGATTTCATTTAAAAATGTAATGCAAAATTATAGTCCTTGAGAGCTATTTAGGATAACAAAGAAATACAGGTTAATAGTCATCTAAAACAATCAAACCTATACTCATGTTAGGTATGTTTTCAAGGTCATACAGAGATATATTTTAGATAGATAGGTGAGCTTCAAACACTTCAAAGACCTACAGAATATGGCATTTAAAATATTATAATAACATAAGGCTTTTCATGACAGTGAGACACATCTGTTCCTGGCAGGACCAATCTACTTAAAAAAAAAAGAGAGAGATGATGGGCATCAAAGAACCTCCATATGGAGTTTGCTTTCTATGTGGCAAAAGCTAGCCATTTGGCCAAGAAACTGCCCTTGCCTCAACTTCTGACAGTATGCTGTCCAAATTGAACAAACAGGACATAAAAGAAAGTGACTGCCAAACTTTGCCAAGACTGAGTAGGACAGTCCTTCAAAAATTACTGCTTCACAGAAAAGTCTGTCAGATATTCTGTAAGCCAAAAATGGGTGCTCCAATGTTGCAGAGAAACCTGGGGTGACCAGGCAGCCAGATGTCTCTGTCGTTTCTTGGTTTTGGAAGTTGCTTGCTCTGCAATTCCTGTTTACTTGGGTAATATTATACCCTTGGATCTCTGATGGGGTTGAAGATTAGATAGTTACAGCTTTCCTTAGTTATGATAGAAAGTAAATTAGGTGCAAAACTTTGGACTCACCAAGATAAGATAGAAAATAGAGTATTTTCTCTAAATTTGTCAAATACAAATGGACTTCACATTGTGAATGCAATTTTTACCTGATAATTGTTCTTATTGTTTATAGTTTTTTTAATTATGCTAGAGTTATTAATTTAGACAAAAAGAGGGAAATATCGTGGGATATTCCTTTACATTGTGTAAAGATAAGTCACTGTGTTTGGTTTAATAAAAAGCTAAATGACCAATAAGTAGTCAGGAAGTACAGGTGGGACTTCTGGACAGAGAGAACTCTGGGAAAAAGAAAGGGGAATCACCAGATGGATGCAGAAGGAACAAGACATGCAGAATGAAAGGTAAAAGCCATGAGTCACACAGCAACATGTAAATGAATAGAAATGGATTAATTTAAGTTATAAGAGCTAGTGGGACAAGCCTAAGCTATAGGCCAAACTTTTATAATTAATAATAAGTCTCTGTGTCATTTTTTGTGAGATGGTGGCCCAAACTAAAATCTGTCCACACCATGCTTGGAATAGGGTTCCTTCAAACTGCTCCCCAGCCTTTTTCTGCTTAGGCCCTCAGCGTAGATTTCCTTCCCTTACTGAATATTTCCTGAGACTCCAATTTGAGATAGACACCTTCATGATGGCCATTGAGAATCTTCCCTTCCACTAGAAGACATGGGCAGCACAACTGCAGAGGTCGTATGCTTCCTTTACTTCATCAATAACTGTAACTTCTTTGCCTGCCTGGTTTGTACAAGATTGAGGAAATAACTCTTTCTTGTAGTCTATGCATTTCTTTAATACTGCTGTATATAGAATAGGATGGCAATTAACAAGTACATGCTGTGGGATGTTCTGTATGGCAAATGTGTTGCTAATAAAACACTGATTGGCCAGTGGCTAGGCAGGAAGTATAGGCGGGACTAATAGAGAGAATTAAAAGAAGGGGAAGGCAGAGGGAGTCACTGCCAGCCGCCGCCAGGACAAGCAGCATGTAAAGATGCCGGTAAGCCACGAGCCATGTGGCAAGGTATAGATTTATAGAAATGGATAAATTTAAGCTATAAGGACTGTTAGCAAGAAGCCTGCCACGGCCATACAGTTTGTAAGCAATATACATCTCTGTGTTTACTTTGTTGGGTCTGAGCGGCTGTGGAACTGGCAGGTGAGAGAGATTTGTCCTGACCGTGGGCCAGGCAGAAAAACTCTAGCTACAAGTACATATCTCTTGTCACACTTAAATAAAGTGCCACATTTGAATTCTGAGTTTAGGGAGTAATCTTATCTATCTGTGTCTGCATTTATTTAATTTTAGTTATTTATCTTTGCTTAGAGACAGGGTCTTGGTTGGGAGTTAAGTTACACCTGGAACTCACTAAGTAGTTGATACTGATCTTAGACTCAATACACCCACACTTCAGCTTCCTCAATGATGGGGAGACAGGCATATACTACCCCATATACCTGTATCTATATGTGTGTGGATGCTTCCTGCTCTGTCTGCTGAGAAAGCCTAGAAGAAATGTTAGTTCAGTAGTAATAAACAGAGTTAGTCCCAAAACCTTAGCTTCTGTAAAATATTTTCTACTAAGTCTCAGTCTAACAATCTATCCACACATACAATATGTAGTTATGAAACTACTTTTCCTAGAGAATGTCTTGTGGACTTTAGTACTCTTATTCTCCATTTTGCACAAAACAGGGAAAGAGAGTAAAAAAGATAGCTAACCCTTTGGGGTTTCATTTGCTAAAACAGTTCCAAGATACACAAGTTAAACTTGGCATACTTTGGATCTAGACCAAAAGAATGTTTTTATTGGCTGTGGAAAATGGAATTTTAGACTATGTTAGGCCATACTATAATTATGTTTGGAAATGCATAATGTAATGGTTGAGCATTCAGTGCGATTAACTGAGTTTATGTCTGCTGCAAAGTGATGGATGGTGTTTCCCTCAGCACTTAAGGCTAGTGCAGACAAAAGGCCAAGGGGCTTAGCTTTTTAACACCACTTACTGGAAACATAAAAATGTAAAGATTTCCAGAAGACAATGAGGAAGTATTAAAGACCTTTCTTCTAAATATAAATATTAAGATCTCAACAATCTGATTAGATGGCCTAAAGTTAGATTTTTAGTGATATAAAAACAAAAGTAAAACAAATCACTGACTTTATGCCTTGAGCTATCTCCTCAAAATAAACATTCTATCTTTCCATTTGATACACAATCAAGTGACTTTATTTTTCTTCTAAACAGTTTTTTTTTGTTTTGTTTTGTTTTTTTGGTTTTATAAATGCTGGTGATTCCCTCAAGCATAGTTGAAACTGATACTGTTTTAGAAAACTGATCTAAGAGTTTAAAGGAAAATAGTTTAGGCCAATAAAAATAAAATAAGCTTCAGTGTGAAAGTTATACAAAAAAAGAAAACCTATAGAACAATATAATTCAAGCATTTAGGCAATTTTAAGCTAATGCTTTGTATTGCCTTCAGTAGTATTGCTTGTACTAGTTTCTGCTTAAACAATACAAATTTAAATATTTCCTGCCCGATACTGGGTTTTAAAAATATTTGGGCTGTTTTAATGATCAGTGTGTATTCTCTTTAACCCCCAATCATGACTTGATATTTTTCACTGTGTTCAAGGGCTGTTAGCATCAAAAGAGAATTTTACTGAAACTTCATTAGGCAATTAGTTATGGTAGAAATGGGATAGCATGCTGAGCCATGAATATTCAGTATTCAGTAGGCTCTAAAATGCTAATATGCAAGATTAAAGTGCAAGACATTTTTCATTCGTTTTCATTTAAATGTGTTGATAGCAATGTGACTATATCTTCTTAGTTTTTACTATCATATTAATCTTTAAAATGTCATAGTCAGAGGAATTTAAGAAAGTGATGAGCAATGGTCTATTTTGTACTATTTTTGCAAGTATTTGTAGTATTTTTTTTCTTCCAATGATAGGAATCAAATCCAGGGCCTTAAGCATACTAGGCAAACTCTACATGTGACTTTATGCCCAGCACTTTAGAGTCTTTTAAGTATTTACCAGAAAAAAAGGAACACACAATTAGAAAAATGTGCTGCCTGCCTAAATGGTGGAACAATCAGCCCAATTAGAATAGCACACTCGTGAAGTCAAAATCCAAGGTTCAGATACCAGCAGACAAAGAGAAACTTATCTAAGCCACTGCTCACATAAAGCCACTGCTGTTGACCCCAAATAAAACCAGGTCAAAACGTAGACAGAAATTTTAGTGCCAGTAAACTTTTTAGGTCCCTCTCTTGGTTAGGAGTGGCAGCTACAGGAAGTAATACACTTAACAAGAACTCTGTCCCTGTTGGCTTTAACTGTCAACCTGACTCCACCTAGAGTCACCTGAGAAGTGAGTCTGAGTTAAGTGGCTGCCCCATCAGATTGGCCTGTGGGCATATCTATGGTGTGTGTGTGTGTGTGTGTGTGTGTGTGTGTGTGTTGTAGGGGGTGTTATAATGACTGAGGTAGGAGGGTCTGGCCCACCGCGTAGTACCATTTCCTAGGCAAGTTATCCTGGGCTGTATAAGAAAGTTACTTAAGCACAAGTCTGATGGCGAGCAAGCAAGTCATCAAACAGTTTGTTCCACAGTATCTGCTGTGCTTCCTTAGCGGTGAGCAAGTTCTTTGACGTAGTGCTGTATGGAGTAGCAGGCAGGCCTGCCTTCAGCTTCCTCTCTTCAGTTCCTGCCCTGACTTCCCTCAACAATGGACTGTTACTTGAACGTATAAGCCAAGCAAGTCCTTTCCTTCTCTAAGTTGATTTTGGTCAGTGTTTTGTCACAATAAAAGAAAACAAAATAGAACAAATTCATTGTCAGATTTAAAAACTGATGATAGATACTGTGGTGATTTGAAAGAAAATGGCCCCCAAAGGGAGCAGCACTAATGGGATGTGTGGCCTTGTTGGAGTAGGGTGTGTTCTTGCTGGAGCAAGCGTGTCACTGTGAGGGTGGGCTTTGAGGTCTCATATATGCTCAAGTAATCCCCAGTGACACCAACTACTTCCTGTTGTGTGCAAGTCAAGATGGAGGACACTCAGCTACTTCTCTAGCACCATGTCTGACTGCACACCACCATGTCCACCCATGAGGATAATGGACTAAAAATCTGAAAATGTAAACCACCCCAATTAAATGTTTTTCCTCTATAAGAGTCGCTGTGGTCATGGTGTCTCATCACAGCACTAGAAACCCTAACTAAGACAGATACCTCCAAGCAAAGATTAACTGTTAAGATTGAATATTTGTTTTGTGCATGGAAATGGAAGGAGGAAAATTGTTAACATGCTATCTAAGATTATTCTTTGGTTAATTAACTGGTCTATACAACACAGGTGTAATGTGTAGTTCAAATGGTTGTGCCTTCAAATGGTTCAACAGCACTCTCCATTGTGGAACACAAACATGCTTTCTAGAATGGTCTGCTTTGGCTTTGAGTCCCAGATCCTACTTCCACTAATATGTGATACCCAGGAAGTTATTCAGAATATTTAAACTTCAGTTCTTTTGTCTATAGCGACAGGGAAATAACCATGACTACCTGATAGAAAGTCTCTGTTTTTCAACTGAGATTAAATTAAATAAATGATAGATAGGTAGGTATATGATAGATAGAAAGATAGATAGATAGATATATAGATAGATAGATAGATGATACATACATAAATACATACATCTATAGACACACAGATATATAGATCATTTAGATAACTGCTTAATACATACATCTACACACAATGAATTTTCATCTTAGTCTCTATATAAAATCCAGAATTGCATTTAAACTATAGTTGAGCTCAGCAAGATGGCCTTTAAGAAAATGTTTGCTATGAGAACCTTTTGTTTACAGACACACATACACACACACACACACACACACACACACACACACACACTCCTTGTTCATATTGTATTACAAAGATGTTTCCCCATGTAATTTTTAGTGTTCTTCACTATCCTTACACTGAATTTTGATATCATAATATCTCATGTCATCTATGAGTAGTGTTTCCAGGAGGATATGGTTATATACTTTAAAGACTGGTAGAATGAGTGGGAAGATTTTTTTCAGACTTCAAACACACATTGGACTCCCTACTTCTGATTCTCAACAAACTCTGACCCATAAGCCCTTGGCTTATGAACCAATCACGACTGGTTCAGTTTATAAGAAGCTCTTTATGCTGTGGGAAGGATATAAAACAAGTAGAAATGATGGAGGGAACATGCTGGAGAGCAAGACTTACCAGTGTCCTTCTATTTCTCAGTGAAGATAGTGATGCTGACCATAAGAAAAAGGTTGCAGTCTGTGGCTCCTAACCTTCAAACTCCTGCTCACAGGCAACCTTTTGAACTTTGTTTTCTCCAATGTTCCCTCCTGTCTCCCTCTGAACAACTACCAATTATGTCCATTCTTCCTTCTGGCGTGACTCAATTTCTGCTATAGATTGTAGTTTTTTATGCCCATGGCATATTTTCCTACTAGACTTTTGTAACATACATTGTATTGATAGTTGTCATGGATTGCTTGATCTCCCTGAGACGGTGGCCCTGGAAGTGTGCTTGTGAGCTTCCCTGTTTCAGACTCAAGCATGTTTATCTCAAAGAATTTTCCAAGACAATCCTTTTCCTGGACTGAGCTGGTGTCTTCAACAAAACAGCCTGAGAGTAAAAACAGCATATCCTTGAGAACAGCTAGAAAGCAAACTATTTCTAAGACGCATTAGGACAGTTTATCTCCCAGTACCAAATTGCCTATGGTAGGAGAGAGAAGGTGGGGGAAGCACATGCAAGAGAAAAAACCCAGTGAAAGACCTCAGCTGACTGCTTCAACCCCCTGCCCCCAAGTCCACTGGTGTTTGGCAGTTCTGATTTGATGAGGTTGCCTTTCTGTGCTCTCTCCATCAGGTTACTCCAGTCTGCTCTGCTGGATGCTGCAAACTCCTGATTTGATGCTATTTTGCTACTTCTTTGCTGCTATTCTCTCTCTCTCTCTCTCTTTCTCTCTCTCTCTCTCTCTCTCTCTCTCTCTCTCTCTCTCTCTCTCTCTCTCTCTCCTCTTCTACTTCCTATTTATTCTTTTACTTTTGCTTGCTGTAGATTTCATGAAATCATCATTCGAAGCTGAAAACATGGCTATCGGATAACTTTCCAGAAGATGCAGAGCAGTAATACATTAGCGGCTGCTGAATGAATGGATGAACACCAAACGTCACCCTGTGACATGTGTCCGAATCTAACATGCCTCACTACCTTATGTTTCTCAGTTCCATCCATAAATTGTCAGACAAATACGCTAACAAAAGTAGATACCAGACACCTCTTTTTCTCACATGGCTCAAGCACACGCTGGTGCTGTTTGTTTGTATGTTTTGTTTTGTTGATTTGTTTTAAATGTTGTCTTTGTTACCCAAGCTAAACTGTATGTACCATAGCCATAGTGTTACCGCTGCTTTCACTCCTGCTAAACATGCCATATGACCATAGCTGCTTTTTAATAACTTGGAGCTGCATTGAGAGCTCAGTGAACTTCTGATTATGCGCATCCTTGCTGTTCTCAATATTTCAACATCCTAACACTCACCCTACACACACTGCTCAGTAACTTTCTCTCTCTTCCTCCCTTCCTGGTTTAAATAATTCCAACCATATTAGAGCACATACTTATAATAAATAAATATGTAAAATCTCATTTGCTTAGTCTTCATATTTAGATCATTAATTTTGTGTATTTTAGTAGAAAGCTAATTAAAGATACTTTCAAATTATTCTTTTCAATGTACAAGTTCCACTGTTCCAGTCTCATCACTGATATCCAGAAACTCCATAACTGTGTGTCACGTGCCTCTTCTTAGAACCCAGTAGAAATTATAGGTCCACCACTCTGTTGTGAAAATTGCAAAGAATCTCAGGTATTTAGAGCTGAAAGAAAAAAATCCAGAGGTATTCCAAAACAGCATTCTGTTCTTTCCACACCACACTCAAAATCCATCACTCACTGCTAACAACTGTGTGTGGCAGCCAATTTGCATCCTCCAGCAAGCTTCACTGAGTTCTTTTCAACACTGTTCTAAGTTGGTTTAGTTTGGTGTGATTTGATGGCTGAAGACTAACTTTTTTTTTCAATTTAAAGTTTATGTGCCTACAGAGTAGTCATAAAAGTAGAGTCAAACCCTAACTCTACTTCACGACTGGCACAGACATTAATTACAGTGTAGTAGGAAAAGGTACTGTAGAAATCATTTTGTTCCGTCCCTACATTTTCATCTGAGAAAACCAGCCGTGCAAGGCCAGTCCTCTTCTGCTCCAGTAATTCAGCTAATTCCTTACCATGCTTTCATAGTCAAGTGGAAAGTTTCAAATAATAACTATTTTAAGTTGACAGAATTATACTACAGGAATAAAATACCCACTGGGGGTGGGGTGGGAAGGAGAATCCTATTCTAACAAGCCTATGGATAAAACAGCAGCACAACAGCATATCATAAATTATAAGTATCCTTGCCAAATATGTAGGCTGAGCCAGGCAAATATGCCCAAAACAAAAAGCAGATGAAGAGATAATCAACTCAGCTTTGCCAAACCACAAAGACACCTCAATGGAAACTCGATTCTGCATTGTGGATAGTGAAAAGGATGGGTGTGAGGGCAACCTGCCCCCCATTAGAGGAGCCACCTTAATGCCTCATTAGGATGAGGTGTTGGAGCTTCAGTACTGTCAAGAGCATGGCAACCTGGGAGGGGGAGATTTAATTGTCTGAATTGTATTTCATATGAGTTTGTTTGTCGTAGTTTCTGAGAGGCATTCACTAATGGGCAGATTAGTTTATATTTCTGTTGCTGAAAAATCATGAAGCATAAACAGTCATAAAAGCAGGGGTGAAAAGCCTTGGGTTTTTAACACTGACGCTGCTGCTTTCTAGTTGTTTCAATATTGCACAAGTTTTCTTAATAGTTCTGTGCTTCGGTTTGCACATTTGAAAAGGAGATTGAGAGTAGGACTTCCCAAATAGTTAAAGAAAATCATAGTAATTGTTGATAACTCCGTAATGTGTCTATTATTTGATTTTTGAAATGTGCTTGGACGTTAGCCATTCTATTACACTAAATCAAACCCACTCAGACAATCCACGCAGAATACTTACAAGCCGGACTACTAAAATAGAACATGACCTTTCCCTCATACATTATCTCAAGATTAGAGAAGAAAATATCAGTCTATAATTACTGAGCACAGGACCTTGCACATCCTAAGAGTAGACTCTGGCTTGCAAGCTACCCAGGCATTCCTGCTGGTAGAATTGTCTTCAGTGACTCCTATCGCCAACGGACCCCCCAAGGGAAATAAAAGCATCCCAAGCATGTACTATATTTTCAAAAAAACAGGACACCCACAAAATTTTACTAACCAGAAAGAACAATGGATGAGCAGAAGAAAATAACAGAAAAATAATAAGGATGTAAAGTATAAAATTGAGACAGAAAGTTTCCAGTTGAAGAAATAAGCTATAAAATTTCCGTAGTGGAATCCAGGATTGTCCAATTTACAGCTCTACCTCAGTTCATGGGCCTTTCTTCGCCCCAGAGCCAAAATCCAACACTCGCCTGTGAGAGTGAATTTATTGGCCCATGGCAGAAAATGGTAAACCAATGGCATCAAGCTCATTCTCAAAAAATGTTTTTTTTTTAAAATAAAGCAAACATTACCAGGGAAATGAAAATCCCCTGTAGTTTGATTAAATCAAAAACAAGTTAAGAGCAAATCCATCTCGCTGCTTTGAATGCTATTGCCTTGTTTCTCCTATTTCCACGGGACCCTGCTTTGGAAATTATGATGCCTTCATTACACAGATGTCATATTACCCTATGTCAGCTACAAGCTTGTCGTGCTGTATAAAAATACAAAGAACACACTATTAATAAACTTTCATATTTGCAAAAATTATGTCTCTAAATTACAAGGCGAAAAGTGGATGCCTACCTAAATGTATGCCAGTTTCTGCAAATAATGAAAATCAACACTGTACAACTCAACATACCCAAGTCCCTTGCTCCTAAGAATTCTGATCAACAGATCACTTCGACCTGTGTGCTGACATTCCCCCTGAAGTCAGTGAAGGGTCTCAGCTCAGTCACATTCAAATCACCACGCTGTAGAAATGTGTGCTCCAGAGGTAGATTTTTGTTACAAAAATATTAAGTATATCAATACATAATAATATATTAGCATATCATGAAGAGATATTAACATACACTTCATCCAAAACACTCATTTATTAACTGGTCTAGAGAGAGTAAGAATGCTTAATTATTTAAGTAGCATAAGTATTTTGTTTAATTATTTAAGTAGCATGTTTGACTTTTTAAGCTATTTCTGAAAACAACATAATGTAACTTTGTTTAAAAAAAATTGTTCTGACATGCATTGTGTTCCCCCCAACCTCAAATCAAAGGCATTATCAAACAATAACATTTCTATTGTTCTTCCAAGCTACAGTCTAGGGTCAACTCTCAGCAGGAACTTGCTTCTGTGCAGTGAACAGCCCACACTGCAGTTGCTTAAACTTTCCACAGCATCAAGAACTGTGGCAGATCAAGGCTGGAAGATGTGGAGAGCTGTACTTCAGCTCTCAGGTCTGGCTCGTGGGGCTGCCAGTCCTGAGCCTGCAGAGCGTCTGCTGTCTTCTGACCCCCTCCCTCAACATTCTGAAGATGCATGCTTTCTGCTGCCTCCCTCTGAGTGTCTGTCCTTCTTCTTCTTCTTCTTGTTGCATTTGGTGCCCACTGCGAGGCAGAGCCTCTTCTGGAAAGTGGCTACACAGCAGAGATTACATTTTCATATGTCTACTTCTTTTGAATATGTCCTTGAATTGTTAACCACAATATAATTTAACTTTGAACAACCTGAGTCTATGGGCACAGCAGCTTTTCTCGACTTTTGTGTGAATGTATGTCTGTGTGTGTGTGTGTGTGTGTGTGTGTGTGTGTGTGTGTGTGTCTGTGTCTGTGTCTGTGTCTGTGTGTCTGTGTGTGCATATCTGTGTTTGTCTTTCTGGGTGTGTACCTGTGTGTGTGTCTGTGTTATGTGTCTTGTGTGTCTTTCTGTGGGTGTATCTGTGTGTCTCTCTGTGTGTATGTGTGTATGTGTGTCTGTCTGACTGTCTGTGTACGTGTGCCTCTGTGTGTGGTCTGTGACTGCCCTTACCCATGTGGATTTGTGTGGAGGCCAGAGGTTGACGTGGGATAGTTTCCTCTATGACCTTTCCACCTTATTTTTTTGAAGCAACATCTTTCACTGACTTTGTAGCTTGGCATTTCACCTAGGCTACCTGGCCAGCAAGCCCCATGGATCTACCTCTCCTGACCTTGTTCTGGAGTTGTGGACATGTGCAGTTGTGCCAGGCTTTTTAGTATGAGTGCTGGGGATCTGAACTCAGGTTCAAACGCTTGTGCAGAAAGCTTTTGACACACTGAGCTCCAGCCCCCAATCATTTTTTTTTCCTTTGCTGAGTTAACCAAGCCATTCTATTTCAGTATAATATAATGTGACAATAAGATATTTCCCAGCTCACCTTTTACTGAAGCCAAACTAACCAAAGGACAAATGTCATGGTTGCAGATGTCTTGCATTCCCATCAAAGTAGGACTTGCAAAGGAAGGGCTGAAGGGCCGATTTAGACCCCAAGCCACCCAGTACATGTAACAGGACTTGAGGCCAGATGGAGTGACTGGCCAGAAGACACTCATTCAAATTCTTCCCACTGAGGCAGGACTTGAAGAACACTTATTAACTCATTTCTGAAGACCCAGGGTGGCTCTACTGGGAATCAATGGAACCTTTCAGATGTGGGACCTGACAGGCGGTCATTAGCTCCTGGAGGGTGTACTATGAAGGGATTGGAGCACAGGCTCATCTCTCTATTTGG
This sequence comes from Peromyscus aztecus, assembly GCA_902168405.1. Lineage (NCBI taxonomy): Eukaryota > Metazoa > Chordata > Mammalia > Rodentia > Cricetidae > Peromyscus > Peromyscus aztecus. Next base: position 40,953 of record CABHPQ010170157.1, read on the forward strand.
CTGCCTGGCTTGTGAGCTACATATTGCTCCACCATGCACTCCAGCCACGGCTGTGTGTTGTTTGTTCACAGACCCAAGCAATGGGCCCCATGAGCCAAATATGCCTTTTGTCTTTTTTAAGCCGACAATCTCAGTACCAAAATCCTTTTCCACTCGAGGAAATTCTAAACAAAACACAATATTCAGCCTTTTACCTTTATGCACAGAAGTACTATTCCTGGGAAATTCTTTGTATACTAAAATGACATCTCAAATCATGCAGGAGTGTGTTCAGTATGTGCATACCTGTGTATTGTCTACATATAAAATTGAATTAGTTTCTAATAAAGGTGCACATATGTAAGCATACTCTTGTGTGGGGGTGTCATATTGATGACAACAAGAGGTAGATTGTGCCGGGCAGTGGTGGCACATGCCTTTAATCCCAGCACTTGGGAGGCAGAGGCAGGTGAATCTCTGTGAGTTTGAGGCCAGCCTGGGCTACCGAGTGAGTTCCAGGAAAGGCACAAAGCTACACAGAGAAACCCTGCTGTGGGATGTTCTGTATGGCAAATGTGTTGCTAATAAAACACTGATTGGCCAGTGGCTAGGCAGGAAGTATAGGCGGGACTAACAGAGAGAATAAAAAAGAACAGGAAGGA